>BMAO01009233.1:0-55000 GCA_019973975.1 Trichonephila clavata | reverse complement strand
AGTTAGTTATTTTTTTTTAATATTTCAATACAATTTTCATACAAGCGCTAAAAGTATATATATTCAAAGTAACGTAATTTTACCATTACTTTCATAATATTTGTTATTGATCAGAATGTATTTTATTGGTCTGGAATGTATTTTTCATTTAGTTTCATAAAGTTAAATATTTTAGACCACTTCCAGAGAACTCTTTTTTATTTAAATAGAAAGTTCTATCATGAAAGCCATAATTCTAAGACACAAATTCGAGGATTAAGACACCAATATTCCCTTTTTTCACTGTATTTCTGCATTGAAACTAAATTTAGAATTTAAATTAGAAACAGAAAAAAGAGTGATATCTCTTAAATGTATATTATTTATAAAATTTCCAAACCTCTAAATCCCAAAAATGCAAGATTATGAAAGGCACAATTTTTAAAAAGGAAAAAAGATGTACTAAATTTAATAATTCTAAATCAGTTTTTAGAAAATATAAATCACCATAACCTAAGAGTACCAAGATATAATCTATTAAAAACGCCTTTATAAAATCTAACACAAAGGAAATTCAGAGCAGTTATTTCTGGAATTACGTTTCGAGAAATGTCCATGCATGTATTAATTAATAAAATCAACAATGTGTTATAAGTAAAAAATAAAATGCAAAATGTAGACTCCATTTTTTGTATAAAAACGTCTAAATTAGAATTAATAGCTTAATGATGCAACATTTTTCAATTTTGGTTCTTATTTTTTAAAAAAAAATTATTAGTGTCATGCCAGTATTTGTTTTCGGTTGAACTAGCTTTTTATTTTAATGACAACACTTTTTATAAGGAAAAAAAATCTTGGTTTAAATTTTCCACATGGAATAACTTGTAAATTTTTTAATAGGATGAAGATTTGTGCATTTTAATCCGTAATTCCTTTGAATAATCTTTACGTCAAAATCTTTCATTAATTCTTTTATTTGCTTTATTTTGATATTTGTACCGAATTCCAAAGCTATAAGATAAGATCGAACGAGAGTACTCCCATTTGTGTTAAAATTTACATAATTCAGAAACTGCATTTAATATAAAAGTTAACCATTAATTAATACACACCAGCATCAAAAACTTTGATTATAAAATGCCTTTAATTTGGCTCGAATAAAAGGTTAAATTTAATTACAAGCAGAAATTATAGTTTTTTTCATTAAAAAAATTATTTTTTTTCTATATTTCTTGAGTAAACTTCATAAATATATGGATATCATCTGTTATATAAATGATAGTGAAATTCATTTTAAAATTAATAAATTATACATTCCTTGGTGTCAATTATCATTAGCAGCGTCGAATGTGCGACATAATTCGGAAACAGGAATTAAGTTAATAGTTTATTACATTATGAATAAAACTAAGTCTATTCAGAAATATACACACAAATCTTTCTTAATTCTAATCAAACAACTACAATTTTCCTTACACTTTCAGAATGACCTCCAGGTCAGGGAGACTAAGATCATTTACTGATGTAATGATCAGGCAACCTTTCCGGACGAAGTGTAACCATGCTTTCTTGTTATGTGGAGTCTTGCTGCCTCCAGGCTGATGCTTCGAATAAAGCCAAATGAAGGCTGGACAGAGTTTACGAAATAACTCTTCGTTAGGAAGAAGATCTTCGAACCGTTTGTCTTTTTAAGTGAGCCAGTTTTTCTTTGCATCGAAGGCCTTTGGTGAAAAGAAAAAACAATTGAGTGTTTTCTCTCATTCAATTTTTGTGTCGTTGAATCCACTGAATATTTTATTAATTCGGTTTTTTTTCTATTTATACAGTTTATTCTCAGTTTGAAAAGAATAATCTGTGAGATATTCAGATGCATGTGTGAGAATTAACGTAATATATGCTATATTTGTGCACATTTTTATATTAGTTTTTTCGTTGTGAAACATACAAAAATCCCCAAAAAAGCGATAATCTTGATTTTGAATGTTTTAAAGAAAATTACTACGTATCTCTTAGAGCTAATTCCATACACAGTTTTCTATAACATTCATTTTAAAACATTTATAACAAACTTCAAATCTCTAAGTGAGCCTTCGAGCTTTGAACGATAGTATATGATCAAAAATTCAACATAGAGAAATATCAGTTTGAAGTCTTCATTCCATGAATAACATGATATAATATTCATCGAAAAGTCTGTAACTTTTATGAAATGTTAATTATCTTATACTTAAAGCTGCTTACCATAAAATTTTCAAAATTGTGGAACAATTAAACAGTACACTGGCATAATAGCTATATAGAAGAAAACTAAGGAAAGATCAATATTTCATAAAATTTTATCTTTATAAATATAAAAAAAATATACACACCTCAGAGATAATTCCATACTTAATTTTTCAGCTTAAATAATGCACAGCAAATACAAAAGAGGTTTATAACTTTATTTTTTTTATTTCCATGCATTTAAAAGTCTTTGCATATTAAATATTGTACACGGATAAAAGCAAAAACAAATAACAATTTATAAATAAAATATATCAAAATCGAATAATTGCATCTGGACATTTGATTAAATAAATATATTTAAATATTTTAATAATTGTATTGAATTTCATATACATGGGATCATCACCGAAAACAAATATATGAAAATGGAAGAGTTTGCTATTCTTGCAAATTAGATACTTAGATATCAGAGTTATGAAAGGGAAATTTAGTATTTGTGATTTGGGATAATCGGTTTTAAAGTTTTAATTTCATTCATAAAAATATTATAAAAACACGCCCAATTTTTAAATGTGAACCAGATCTGTTTGCTCATCAATAAACAATACACAAACTAGATTTTTTACATGAATTATATACAAATCTTTCTTGAAATGATTTGTTACTGCACAAGTAATTCTACATATGCTAGTCTTATTTGCACGTGGTAGAAAAATAATTAATTTATTTTTTATCAGGCACTTTATTAGCAGATGATCTGAAATATGGGCATGGTAGTTTCGTTTAGTCTGCTGTTTAGCATCAAGAATTGTTCCATACTTTAATAAAAAAAATGCAGGTAAGTCTTTGAAATTTTACATGCATATTTATGATGTTTCGAGGTATCATATAAGCCAATAAAAAAAACAATAGTCTGATGATATTTCGGGTACCATGTTGCCTTAAAAATAGTAGACAATATATATATATATGTATATATATTACTTTCATGTCTTTAACGTGTTTAAATACGCCTTAATATGACTATAAAATTTATAAACAATAAATTTTTCATTAAAATGTTTAAGAAATATTTACAAGACGTAATATAGCCTTTTACTTTTTTTTTTGGATAACGAAATCCCCTGTTAGATGACATTCTTTTATATAAAACCAAAGTTTAAAGAAAAATATTCTAGTAATTTATAAATAATTTGTTGGAAATATTAAAACAAGTATATTATTATTAGGATACTGAATTGCACAGAATTTTGAAACAAAAAATTTAGGAAGTGAGTAAAAAAAATCTGTATTGGAATCACAATCGTTAAGAAATATAGAATTTGTTGTTTCTAATGCCACCTGTCTGACGTAGTCAGATCGACGCCCATGAAATTCATCATGGCATCGGGTATATTGTACACCTGTCGTTAGCCGTAGTTTAAAGCTCCATGCAGGTAACAGTACGATTTGGCTCGGTTCCACCCCAATTTTGAGGGAGAATACCCTGGGAGTGGTCAGGATCTCCCACCTCTCTTCCCCTTCCACCAACCTCACAAGAGGACTTGCGGCTCGACGGCTATTTAGAGTACCCCCATACCGCGAAGGCTATCTACATTTACAAACAATCCATGTATTCTCCGGGATTCGAACCCAGGCCCTACGGCACAACAGTCAGCGTCGCTAACCACTATACTGGATGGGTGACAATAGAAAGAATATAGAATTTAAAGAAGACAAAGTATTAAATAATTACTATGTTGCTGTACAAAATTCAAGTTATTCATTTTAATGAAGGTGTAACAATCTGAATAGATTTCTAAATATTAGATAACTATACGAATATTTATGCTACGTTCTAGGTGTCATTGATTACTTAACTTATATTAATTAATCTGAAATGCGCAAAGAAGTTTTAAAAAACATTATTTTACAATGGATAAACAAAACATAGTGAAAGTGCAATGAGAAAAATAAACTTCAGAAATAAATTATTTCATTTTATATTTAAATGCTCTGTAATCTGAAAATTGGATTCTTAAACCTGTGTATGATTTTTCTTTCTATTGAACTAAGTATAAATATTATCATTTCATGATCTAGATCATATTAAACAAGGATCATACATGTTTCAGATAAATGAATCATGAAAGGCATTGCATGAATATGCATAAAGGTTGAATGAAAGAAATGTTTCTCTTATCTAATACGAATACCTTGCAAGACAAAGGAGAGCATAGTTCATTGAACGAACACACATCACTGACACAGAAAGAAGCCATACTACGAAATATTGATTATGTTCAAACAATGCATTCATTCATAGATGAAGAACTGATATTTTCCAACAAGTATCAAGCGTATCTTTTCACTAGAAGTAAAAGGAATTAATAACCTTCATTTCAGTATATAGAACCACTAAACATATCTGTAGCATCAAATTTATGTTAACTTGTAATGCATCCAAATGACTATTGTATTATTTCTTTCGCTGAGAGAAAACAGTTATAACCTTTCGAATTTCTCCATTTGTCGGTAGCATTGAATTTTCAGAATTCAGAATATCTTTCTGTACGAAAGGTATTATTATTTATAATTTCAATTCTGGTATATAATTAAGTTAATAGGAAATATACCATGGAATTGTTACTAAAAACTAACTAGTACTAAAAAAAATTCCGCTTACAAATTACTAAATTTTAGTTCAACTTTTGTATGCATAAGATTTCCAACTTAATAATATAAATTTTTATATTTTCAGGAGATGCTTGAAAAGTATGAAATACGTTATTTGTATCATCACATCAAAACAACAGCATTCACAGCAAAAAGAAATTAAACATAAAGTTGCAAGATATATAATGGTAAAACCGAAAAGAGAATGCATAGAAGTACAATAACAGCTTATGCTAGAAAAGCAAGTTTAATTTTAAATATCAACAGTAATTGTTCAAAACTGCTACTAGTAACGATTATGTAAGCTGTAAGGGAAGTGTTGGGAATAGCTCTGGAATGCCTAATGCATATCATGGCTACCTTGCTGTTACTATTTGCAGTTTCGTTAAAAAAAGTATCTCTTCAGTATATAAACCGCTACATCCTCCCATGGTTCAGAACTGCGATTAACAGTTGTATACTGAAAGAGCTTCAGAAGAATGGTATGGGGGTTGATATTTACTACGACGTTGATTAGCATTGTAGATATTCATATGGCGTTTACGTACGTGAGACTTTCTCAATATTTTACAAAAGAAATTGTTATACTTAAGCAATTACTGGGGATCATTTTCAAATATATAAGCATGTTAACGTTTATTTTGCTATTACGAATTTTGTTATAAAGCATGTTTATTTTTTAAGTAAATACCTCTTATATCCTATAGTTTTATTTTTAAAACATCTTGCTAATGAACCATGATTATTTCAGAAACTTTTCCAAGTTTAATCGTACAAGGTTTTCAATTATGAATATTTTTCATTGAAAAGACTTTTAGGGTTAAAAATGTTACGAGAAATATTAATTTTGCCTTAAAATATCTTATAATTTAAGTGTAGTTAAAAATATTATGGATAGGTTTTTTTTTAATTTCGTGAATGCAACTCACATTGTAATTGACAGAAAAATATCCAGGAATTTTGAAATTGAAGATCTCTATAAGACTACAGAATAGAATATTGTTCTTTTTTTACTCATATTAAAAAAAAAAAGAATTTCATTTAAAAAAAAATTTGTTCTGGATTATCAAACGTAGAAAAAAGTTACTTAACCCAGTAACAATAGCCGTAGTTAGATTTCTCTGTAACAACATTGTCTAAAGCAGATTTAAGCAAATATAGTACATATTTTCATGTTGGTTTAAAATATTTAATTTTCTTAAAAATTTTAGAAAGAGTTTTGTTTGTAGATACATTTTACATTTAAACAGTAGAAATTAATTTTAAGTATTAATAAAAATTATTAAGAAAACATTTGCTCCGAAGAATAAATATCCTATTGCAGATATTGAAATATAAAAAAAAGATAATTAAATTTTTATTTTTAGAATATTTTGTAATGATATATTTCATTTATACATTAATAATTTTGCTATACAATCAAAAATTGTATGATCGTATCGTATAAAAATTGAAAACTGTTATTTATTGTATTAAATTCATTTTATTTAGTGATTTATCTCTCTCTCATAACATTTTATTATATCTATTACGTAATTTCGTTTTACTGTTATAAATATAGCTCAGACCTTAAACTCCAGTTCTAATAACAGTCATAAAAATTTAATTTTTTTAACATTAAGTGCATTAAAGTGAATATATATATTCTTGTAATCTATGATACGGTAGAATACTCTAAGGTGGCAAAAGGTATCTTTATTTCAAAAAGGCCAGGAAATGTCGAAAAGGGCATACCAGCCTGTCAAGAGATCGGTCATTGAATACAGGATTTTGCTTACGGCTGATTGGTCAAGATATTTTCGAGTATTTCTTTTTGATCTATTGAAGAGAAAAAGAAGAGATTTGAAGAATAATAAAATATCGAATACTGAGAAAAGTGGTAGTTCTGAGGATATAAGAATTTCACAACTATAGTGGAATATCTTTCCGTTTTTTGGGGAGACAAATCTCTCTTTTTATTTACACTAAAAGATAGAAATATGAAATATTTGTGGTTTTTATTTTACAAGAGAAATGATATTTATGCTCTATTATTTCATCAGTCTGTTTCTTAAAATATATTTGATTAAAATTCATATTTTTTTTTTTAAAATTGTTTCAAATTTCGAATGTTTTATCGTATTTATATGCTTAAAAATTGTGGATTTAAGTTTCGGGGGGGGGGTGACATGGGGACTGTTGAATGATAATAAATTACATTACAAAAAAAAACGATATATTCTTTAATCTCTGTAAGGGCTTACCAATGCAGTTTTTTTCTTATTACGATATCATCAGGTAATATTTATCAGGTATCAATTAATAATATCTGATAACATCGGTTTTAATAATAACTTAGTTCAAATAATGAGAATAGGAAATTCTCTTTGAAATGTATTTATCTAATGTGCGTACACTATTCGATGCTCCTGTACTTAATTGTTACATATTCTAGAATATGATTGCATAATATTCAAATAATATTTTTTTGTTTCCAGCTCTTTTCTTCAAAATTGTAATAGAGTTAGTTATACATACATTATGTAAGTGAAATCGAACGACCGGTTATGTAATAGGAAATTAAGCAGCAGGGTTTCTTTGGAAATCGTAGTTGAATGTTGGTTGTCTGTAAGAAGATGGTATTATGTCTCGTATAAGAAGAAGAAACCACTACCAGCACGAGTATGAATTGGATAGTGGCAATACCGTAGTCATCGTGACTGTAATATATCGTCAGTGATATTTCTACTTGCATTAACCAGAATCTATGAATTCATGATGATATTACTCATCATAATGAATTCCCACTACTACTTCTTGAGAGAACATATATATTTTCAGATCGGTTTCACTTGATCTGAAAACCCAATCATGGACGATGAGTCAGGAAATAAGATTATTTGAAGTACGTCAAGTATACGGATGAAAAGAGTGACGATGACTCGTGCATCATGGACTGTCTGTACGTCGACTATTATTACAAACTCTCCTTAACACATCACCATACAATGCACCCAGCCTCAAAGTTGAATACTACGCCCTCTCCTCAGACGAACTCGTCTGAGGAGAACTCGTCTTTCTTAAGTTATGCGAGCAACATCTTGGAAGACGAATGTGTGCTTGAAGTTATCGAGGAGAAAACTATTTATTTGCTTGCATTTGATATCTACATACAGACACTGTACTGGTGTTACAGTATGCACATCTATTGTGAACACAACATGAGTATCTGTACAGCTTGCGTTACAATTCTCAAATCTTTAGGTCGTTGAATATTGTCCACGTCACGAATGCGTAATATTTTTAAAACATATCGTAGGACTACATATTGCCTGATGTGTCTTGACTTATTCTGAACCAGAGATTGTCCACCCGTTTATTTAAGCAACACTTTTTCTAAGATATCTTACCAATTGAAAACATCCTGAGATGGGTTGCTGATAGACCGAATTTTTACGACTCTCTGTCTAGTTAGGCTGATGAAATATTTAGGTTAGACTTAAATCTGCCTGAAATGGCTAATTAATATCTATCCCCGAAGCCATGTTTGATTCGGTGCCTGAGTGGTTCAGGGTTGTTTCAATTACCAGAGGTGGCAACTATATGTCAGTACCCAGGAAACCCCCAAATTCCTAAAATTTAATCATGTTTTTGTTCCATCTGTGCTGTTCCCGTACAAATAATTAAATCATTTATATCTGCTTTCTTTCCTGATGTTACGATTGTAATGACCAGCAATATATTGCTGGTATTTTAAGACTAAATATTGAGTTCATTAAGACACGTAATATGTTGAAAAGCTAGCATAAGGACTAAATAAAATCTTCCCTTTAAGTCTCTTAAAAGATATTGATCAAATAATAGAGAATTTAACTTCCCAGGACTGACTTATATCGCACTTCTTAAATTTCATCAGATTTGAATTCATTGTATTTCATTAAAATTATTTAGAAATATTTCCACAGTTAGTTCCTATGAGGAACAAGTGTATGCCCTTTTGAATTTTTTAAAGAATTTCTTATGTTATACGGTTAATACACCATCATTTATAACACCATGATTATCTTAGGTCCATTTTTGTATTGTTTCTTTAACTATCTCTAAATTCAATTTTTTTCGTCATTATATGATTTTACTAAACACGTCCAATACACAGAAATAAACAATAATATATAATACTTCAGCACCAAGAAAAAAGTGATTTTAAAAATTAATGAAATTTTGACAATGGATTTGTCTAGGCAAAAAATTTAATTAATTAAATTCTAAAGATAACAGGCTAATGTAAACGTGATAATAACCATTTCAAAATTAAAATGATGATAGAGAGAATGATTTACAAAAAAAAAAAAAAAATATTTTCCCTCTGTTTTGAAACATTTTCTGCTAACATATATGTTTTATTACAGTTAATCGTTAAACTTATGAAAAGAAAAGAAACAATATGAATCATTGAATGACGAAAACTAAACACTTAGATAATGGCACACCCAAAAGTTATTTTTTAAGGATTTTTCCTTGTGTCTTCAGAACTTTAAATAATCAATTTATTTTAGATACATACGAGGACATTAGTCAATAATAAAATATAAATTTTAAGATAACGTAATATATGCAAATAAAAACTATACAGCAATCTACTCTATTTACATTGTCTCAGGATTGTATTACAAAATTCTTTAAAATAACCAAGATTGTGTCCTGGAAAACTCGCAAACGAAACGAGTAGAGAATTCTAATTCGCTTGTAAAATGAGGCAATTAGCTTCTTCCATCAGATTACGATTAACCTAGATATCCTTGTAATTACGATCGTAACTCTACGCAAATACGAAATTGATTTGTACTCTTTCTGTGGTACAACTGTGATGTGTTATGCCATTTTAAGAACAATAAAGAAAAATTAGGATGTATACACAAGTTTCAAGAAGGTTGATTTCATGTGGAAAATGTCTATATATGTGGATACTGCTTAATGAAATGCTTTTAATTAATTTACGATAATTCTTAGATTAAATAAAACAATATTATGTTCCATTTATTTTGTCCGAACACTTTTTTAATGCTACATATGTTTGATTTATTTCTTTATTGTGCATTTCATAAGAACTGCGTTATTTTGTAGAAGACAAGGTAAATCGCATCAATAGTTTCCTGTATAATCTTATATCAATTTCAATACAAAATATATGCGGTTCTGAAGTATATTTTAATGAGACAAAATATCGGATTTATCGAGAAAAAATAAATAAATATACTTAAGGAATGATATTAGAACTGTGTATGTTGCGAAAAGTTCAACAAGGAAACCTTGGCAAAGCTCATGCTTTTGAAAATAAATAGTAGCTACAGCCAAAGAATTATTTTCCTAGAACGTTTGCCTAACCTCAAAATAAGTCAGCATTTGGCTTAAAATATCCTAAAAAATGTACATTTTTATTGCATGTATCTAAGCATAAAACTCATTAGAATGCGAAATTGAAGACTTTTACTGCAATTTTATATTTTAAAGTTTTCACACAATTGTTTGTTTTATTAATGTGGAATACAAAAAACCCTAAATATTTGCTTTTTAAAAGGACACTCTGATTCTTTTGAAGAAAATTCATAATCTTAAGAGAAGTTCTCACATTCTTGCAAAACATTTCATAAATGCGTTGCACATTGCCTTGCCATTTACTTATCGAATAGTTTTAAGAACCTACATTTATCCCTTCAATGTAAAATTCTCCCCTTTACCACTAAGAAAATCCCGGATGAGAAATATTTCAGTACCATACACAAACTGCATCTCTTTAAAACTCTAACACTAATAATTTTACTATAAAAACTAAAAATATGTACAGATCAAAGATAGAAAGAAGAAAATTTCTGTTCTACACAGTACGGGAAAACCAGTTAAGGGGTTAAATGTGAAAAAAAGGAGAAAGAGATTAAATAATATAACCATGAAAATATTATATATATATATGTATATATAGTTAACATTCCCTATTATAGAGAGTTGAATCATCAATAATCACAAAAACTGAAGCAATATATATATATATATATATACATATATGTATATATTAGGCACAAGACAGTAAATTATAAAAATGATCCTCATATAAGTTGTGGGTAGAAACAGCTAATTTTATGTTATCATAAGTATTTTTTGTTACAAGAGATATTCAAATAAATTGAAATGTTAAAGATGGCCTTTTGTAGAAAAAATAATTTACCAAATGTAACTGTACTTAACGTTTCTTATGTGAAAATTGATTATCAAATGATCATGGCACATCGGAGAGTTTCATACTTATATGTTCGGTTGCCGTTTTTCTATTAATCCCTGCGAAGTTATTTTCAAGGTTAACATTTGAATTCTAATTTTCTTAAGTGAAATATGTTTGATTTAAAAAATCATATGATTTAAACATCTCTACTTATTATTAAAGTTACAATGGCTTCACAATCTGATTGGGTATAAAACAAACTATAAAACATATTTTTTAAAGTAAAAATACTCGTATTGAAATTCTGCGTGTGTATTTTTGCGGCTGGTGTGCATGTACACAAATAAAACCCACTTGAAAATGGAAAACCAGAACAAAGTGCAGTCCTTCCAGTGAACATTACAAAAGTAGTAAAACCTGTGTACATGAGACTGTGGGCGAAAATAATTTCGTATAGAAAGGTCACTACGGTAAATCACAAAAATCAACGGAGTCATTTAAGGCTACAAGGGGTGATCAAATGAAAAGGTACGAAACGACATAAAAATGAAACAGTTAAATATTTGCGTATTCCGCCAAGGGAGAATGTAGTGAGACATCTCGGGATGCCATTGGAGACTATGACTGGGATCGGATCATGCGCGGGTGCCCGCATGCGCAGGAGAGAGCAAAGGCTCTTATAAAAAGCGGCGTCCAAATGATGCGAGCACAGAATTACTCGAGCACAGAAAAAGCATTAACTCCGATGTGTACTGTGAGACACTCCGACGCCTACGCAGGTCCATCAAGAACAAAAGACCGGGGCTGCTCACGGAGGGTGTGGTTCTGCTCCATGATAACGCGCGTCCACACGTCTCCAGAGTCACACAAATGGAACTGGACAAGTTCCAATGGGAGACGTTGGACCATCCATCCTACAGTCCGGACATGTCACCCTGCGATTTCCAAGTGTTTGGTCAACTGAAGAAACACCTGAAAGGAAAGCTCTTCAACTCGGACGACGTACTCAAGGACACTGTGAAGGACTGGGTCTCGTCACAGCCACAGGAATTCTGGGAACAAGGAATCCTGCGGCTTGTTCATCAGTGGGATCGTTGTGCTCAGGCCTATGGTGTATATTTTGAATAAAGTCTATATTTGTATCCACCGTGTCGTTTCGTACCTTTTCATTTGATCACCCCTTGTACTTTCGGCAAAAGTACGAGAATTTTGAGCAAAACGCGTAGCACATTTTCAGACGGACAAATACCCCAATTGTCATGAACATTTCATACACACACTATAACTCATAGATCTGTTGACAATATAATATTGATAAAATTTCAAAATATTCTGTGAATATTATTTTTTTTTCATTTTAACACGTGGAAGGATAGCTCATTTAGCATGACGATATAGGAGAAAAAACGCGCAATACATTTTATGCCAGAAAAAAAATGGCTCAACTCGGTCAAAAATGTGAAGAGTAAAATATGTTGCTCTCTAAGGGATACTGGCCAGAATATAACATTAATTTTTCAATTCTGTTAAATATAAAAAATGTACCTAATTCGGGTCTACTTTTTAACATTAACCGAATACAGCCTTAATAACGTTAAGGAAATTGTTTCGAATGAAATCTTAATAAGGCTAAACTTATTTTGTTTGGGTTGCCTAATATTGCTTTTATTACTTTTTAACAAAGGTTTCGATTACTTGTTTTGTATGTTGTAAATCCTTGGCTTAAAGCAGTTTAATTTAACATGAGCGAGTGCTGATTTTTTTTTAATGTAATTCAAGTCAATGACTCAAAATAACACTTTCAGCACAAAAAATTAGAGTTTTACAAAAGATTAAGAGTGAATATGATAGAAATGAAGAAGGGTAGCTCATAATTTGTTTTGAAAATTTAATATATAAAATTTAAACACTTTTATCCTAAAACAATTTTTTAAATCGTTGATATTTAAACACAGAAACTTTTCAAACAATATAGATGTTTCTGATTTTACTTACATGATATCAAAGTTAATACCTAGTTAATGTATTAAAAGCTATGAAATTGAATACATTTTATGATGTTACGGAATGAATTATGTTGTAATTGGTTTATTCTTCTAAAGTACAGAAAAATTGCCTCCAATTCTCAATTTATAGCTTTAAATTGCTGTAACTGTTGATTGAAAGGAATTTATTATTTCTCCAGAAAATATATTTAAAAAATCTGTTGCTGCAATTATTACGGAAAAAAATAAAGAATTCTTAAAAATGGAATAAGATCCTAAAATTCTAATATTTGATTGAATACCTTTTTAAATTTAAATGATTGTGATTGTTTCATTGTTAGATATGCATACAACCACATTTTTATTAATAAGCATAAAGGCAAATAACAGTGACTTTTAAAAAGTTAAAAATTTAAATATTCGGGATTTTCAAAAAATTATAAATGTTAATTTATTATTTTTAATTGGAATATAATTTTGAAAACTGTATTTCCTAACTTATCATAGATGTAAATTTTGATTGAATATCATAAAAGTTTAATTTAATTCAAATAAAAAATTTGTATTTTTCAAATAATTTTCATGGAATATTTTTATTAAAAAAAAACTATTGTATTCTTGTTATCCTTGGTCGAAAAAAAACCCATAAAGACTCATACAGGCTACTTTAATTCTAATCTCCTTCGAAATATTCCCCTTATCGTTATACTAACTTTTTCCAGTAGTTGTGCTTTTGTTTTAAACACGTTCTGGAGAGCTCTTGCATTCTGAGTTTTTTTTCCAACTTAAAATTTGATAATTTTCAGTGTCATTTGTAACTTCGGGAATAGCAAAAGAACACGCAGAAAAGTAAAGAGAGTAGTGTTTGACGAACTAGAGAAATACTATGTTTGGTCAATAAATTCTGTAACAGATTTAAAGAATGAGCGGGTGTTTGTTAGCAGCTTCGGCAAGAATTTTGCGAAAAATTTCTACGTTCCTAATATCAAAGTCAAAGTTATTGCAAACGAGGTTAATCCCTATCTTGTTTGAAAGATGGTGGACAGTCATACTATTATTCAAGATGATCAAAATTATATATAGCAATGTTTTGATAACATTAACGTTTCGAATAGTTCAAAGTCAACAGGTGCACATAAATTTTTAACCCGGTACTTCACGAGCTTGAAAAACGGACGGTGATCCGGGTATCTCAACCCCAATAGAGTAAACATTATGTTTTTCCCTTAAAATATGCATACAGAGGTAGAAGAGTAGGAACTACAATATGTTTATTAAATTTTCAAACAAAAAATTTAGTTTTTCTGTTCTTTTTTTAGGGCATTCAGGACAATGTTTATACACTCCTTTAGTCTTCGTAACGAGTGAGTGCGATGTTTTCATGGATATTAATTTTTTTTATTTCGTAGAAGCATTGTTTGCTGGCTCTACATTCTTTACTTTATTCTATAAATCGAAATCCTAAGCACTTCAGAGATCAGCGTCTGGTTCCATGTTTAGTAGGTGGTTTCTGACTGCTGAACAAAATAATTTGCGCATTTATTGGCGTAGAGTTCAACTACACAAAAATTGTTATCATAGGCTAACGATTACATTCTCTAGCCATTGAATATGGTGTGGTCATTTTATCAAGGATGATAAATATCCCCTCAGTTAAAAAATCTTCCCTTATTTTTCAGAAGCAATTAAATAGTGTCAACAAATATGTTTCACTAATGAAGCACAATCTCTCGATGGTTGTTTGTATAGAAATGTGTTTGCGGTTTTAAATTATTCGAAATCTGCCCTAATTGGAATTATACTCGATAAATACAATAACACATGAAAATACAAGAAAAGTTTTGTACATGTGTGACAAAAAATTATGTCGAACAAAATTCATCGTATAGTAATCATTTACAAATTTTTCTATGGTATTTTTATATCAAATTATTTTACTTAAACCTGTTGTAGAGCATTGCCGAAGATTATTGAAAGTTTATTGATGAATGGTTCAAAATTTATTGATAAACCATTTAATATAATGAGAAAACAAACTGATATTCATATAAATGCAAAATTTTGCACAATTAAATTTTAAACTCTTTTTAAATATTTTTAAAAATAGTTTTCCTTATTATACATGGTTTTTAAGTACGGATTATAAAAAAAATGTTCCTTTTATAGTTTTGTTCTCACTGTTTTACTTTTTATGAAAAAATCAAGCCAAGGATGTTTGTTTTGTAGGCTAACAATACTTCTTTGTGAACCTTTATATAAGCATTTTTTCCCATATTAATTTTCAAGCTTCCATGGTGGAACAAATCAAATTTTAAAATTATTGAGTTCACTGTGAAATTAAAAGATACCCTGAAAAATGCATAGCAATACATTCTTGTTGTTAAAAGGTTCAAATAGATTATTATATTATTCAAAGTAAAGTACATTCCAAAAGAAAAAGGCTAAACTATATAGATTGACACACTTTCTACAATTTTATAAAACTTGTGTTTCAATTTTCGGAATAATTAGTAAATTACATCTATTAATTAATTCCATTTATATTTTTTTCTAATTAATTCATTACCTTCAGCTGTTAAAAGTGTTTTCCTTAGTGATGAATGAAACTTTTAATGTATCTAATATTAGCTAACTTTCGTATTCTTTTCAAAAAGGCTGCTTAGTTAAATATGTTTTAGATTTAAAGAGTATTCAAGTATATCAAAAAATAAAAAATAACAAAAACAAATGCGTTATTAATTGAAATTTGAGAATTCCTATTTAAATAGTAATCTTCAAATATAATTGCATAACATTAAGTTTCTCTAAAATGACCTTTAACGAGAAAAAGTACTGATATGCTTTGTAAAATTATATAACCTAGAAAAGTATAAAATTTAGTTCGTACAATAGCGACAGTGCATATTTTCATGCAAATTAATACTTATTACGTTTTTGTTTAAACATTTTTTAAAATACTCAAAGAAATAATGAAATTTTGTATAAATTAAAATTTTCGTTTTATTTAACTATAATATACTAAAGAGATCGTATTAATTTATCATTATGCATAATATATATATAAAAGAAAGTATATTATCTTAAGTTTAAAATGTACTATTTCTCATTAACAATTAATACATTTTCCCGATGTACTTTGATTAATATTTCAAAGTATATTTGTGAATTTGCTGCGATTCCCCTTCAAACGATGCAATTATTATGTTTTTTTGTCATTTCTAAAGTTATACTTAACATATATATATATATAGCAATAATGTGTTGATAAAATGAATTTCTTAAGATAATGGATAAACTAACTAATTTTACAGCATTGAATAATGTATACATTTCATAAAAGAAAATATTCCGAGCCCTCCAAGATTTCGTATGAAAATTAATTTTTAATTTGCCCACCTCAGGGAAAAGGAACTCACACCCTTATCTCCGAAAGTGCAGTTAAATTCACATTTTTAAAGTAAAGCAATCTTGCATTAACTACGTAATCTCACAAATCTCATAAAAATCTTTACTGCAAATCAAATTATTCCATTAATTTCTAAATGACGAAATCTGTAAAAATTTAGATTTCTAAGTCAAACAAAAAAATAATTTGTGAACTATTATTAAAGGCAGTCTTGTGTAAGCTGAGAGTTTTGTGACGACACACTTTACCTATCATTAAATCAATAAATATGCATCGAACAATAATACCAAACCTGCTACTTCATTCACGAACTGAAACAAATTAAAAAATTCCACCAAAAAATGCATTGATATATATATATATATATATATATATTGTATATATATACTAGATGCTTCTAGAAAATTTTATGTTGTGCAAAAGACAAAGTCTTTTCTATTATTTTAGAGACAAGATTTATTATTGAATTCAATACAAAGAACAAAATTCAACTATGTATTTGCAATACAAAAAAGTTAAGGCTCAATAACTATCGATAAACACTAGATACTGCTGATAACAGTGATTTATCAGTGCTTAGTGGGCAGACTTTATTTTTTATTGCAGCTTCACATCGACGTTTCAATGAGGGGAAAATAGTTTAAAGTTCTTTCGTTATTACATCACGCCATTAAACAATTATAGTATCAATTAATCCCCTTTTATTTCATGGATTCCTCATTCGGACAAGGATTTTCAAACGTTGCCACAAGTTTTCAATAGGATTGAGGTCTTGACCGTTTCCTGGACAGGACAACAATGGTATTAAGTCTAGAAGCAATGCCATCAAATAAGCAAATTTATTGAGGACCTAAAAAAGATGTGTGACAAAAAAGTGATCTTTGTTATGTTAAAATTCCACGACAGGTGGGTGGTTGAGTGTCTTGAGTCTGCTTGTATTTAGTGTATTTCAATCTCTATATGAAATACACTAAATACAAGCAGAGTTTGCTTAAGATCTCAGGAGAAAGATTTCTAAAAAAAGGCAGGAAATGACGAAAAATATGCACCGCATCTGTTGATGACAGAACAAAAATACTTTGTCTCAAAGATAAAAGAATATCAACGGCCATCAGAAGTTATCTGAATGATCCTATTCTTTCGGTCAGTTCGAAAGCAATCAGATTGGCAGATATTACATTAAGAGGTAGAGTTCCACAAAAAAAGACATCTCAATTTACAGAAGCGCTAAATAAGACTTCATTGGGCATAGGAACACATTACTTGGACAAATGATTATTGTTCAAAGTTACATAGAGTGATGGGACTAAGATATTATTATTCGGTAATTAATGGCCGAAAATATGTAAGACATAAAAAAGAGTATATATATATATATATATATATAATATATGGAAAAAAAAATTTTTATAAAAAATAGAACATAACCGGGAAAAAAAACTGTACTGTACTGTACTGTATACACATCACACAATAAAATTCTCGGGTCTAACATATAGATGGCGCTCCCTTTTAGCTTTCATAAGTACAAGCTAGTAGTACTAAATTTAAAACGTCACGTGTCACAAAATTCCGTGATAATATCTTGTTTAGTTCAAAATAGCCTTAAAACACATAAATAAATATTTAAAAACTTTATAAATAAAAACCACTGTGTTTTAGAGAAGCAACTTTTGTTAGTTTAGAAACTATGGATAAAAAAAAATTTCATATGTTATTTAAGCATTGATTTTTGATAGGAAAAACACTGCGCAAGCAAAGCAGTTGCTTGAGAAGTGCTATTTGGACTCACACACACACACAGCCTCCATTACCAACAATGGTTCAGAAGTGGAATGCAGACACAAACCACGCTGAATGTTAAGTTCATCTAAGTTCTGCAGTTCTCCAGAAACATAAAAAAAGAACATAAAATCGGTTTAGCCGAACGCAAATTGAAATTCATGAGGTAGCAGAGGATTTAAAGGTAGCGGAAGGTAGTGTATTCACTATTTTGCATGATCAATTGTCAATGAGAAAGCTGTGTTTAATGTGGTTGCCGCGTTTGCTCACTGTCGATCAAAAACAACATACCAACGATTCAGGGCGTTGTTTGGAGCTGTTTAAGCGAAATAAATAGGATTTCTTACTTAGGTATGTGCCAATGGATGAAACGTGAATCCATTACAACACACCTTAATAAAAAAAAATCGTCAGCTTAGTAGACAGCAGCTGGTGAAAGCCGTCCAAAGTGACCAAAAACTCGAACATGAGCTGGCAAGGTTATGGAGTCCATATTTTGAGATCTACGTGGGATTTTATTTATTGACTCCTTGAGAAAGGTAAAACAATTAATAGTGAATATTACATGGCGTTATTAAATCGACTGAATGAAAAGATAAAGAAAAAAACTTCCTCAAATGCAAAGGAAAAAAAGTGCTGTTTCACAAAATAATGCTCCGTGCCAAAAGGGCATATAAACGATGGTCAAATTGTAACTAATATAGCATCAAATTACTTTCCCACTCATCGTGCAGTAGAAATCTGGTCCCCAGTGACTACTGACTATTTTCTGACTTTAAAAGAATGCTACAGAGAAAGAGGCTTGGCTTAAATGAGAAGTGATTGCCTTAGTTAAAGCCTATTTTGAGAGCAAAGACAAATCGTTCTACGAAAATGGTATTAAAAATTAGAAGAGCGCTGGGTTGAATATATCACTCTTGAAGGAGGGTGTCTTGATAAATAAAGTTTGTTTTGCCTTAAAGTTGTTGTTTTATTAACCCGGGACCTATTGAGTGATGTGTTATGTACATCCCCCATATATATATATATATATATATATATGTATGTATGTGTATATATAAATATATATGTATACGTATATATATTATATAAATATAATGGTCCCGAATTCACACACGGTACAAACTTAAAGGGTAAATAAAGGCCCAATAACAATAATTTATTGTTTAAGAATGTATGGACGTAAGTGACGCGGGCGCAAACAGGGGAAATAAGCGGAAATAGAAGTGGGGGTTATCGGTTGTTTGCGTTGTCAGTAGGAGGCAGTTGATGTATAGCCACCTATCAACATGAGACCTCTCGTCGTTGCGAATGAATCATGTGCAGTTTTCTTATCAACGCATACCGAATCACAGAATTTTTCAACTATGTGCGCACTTACCAAAATGCAATGTTTGAGGAGCGTTGGATTGGTCGTGATGGGCCAGTTCTTTGGCTACGCCGATCTTCCAATTTATGAAGCTTCCATTACTTTTTATGCTGACGTCTCAATTATGCAACTCTACTTGAGTCAGATGAGGATATCTTTGCTCTAATATCCGAAGCTGCTGCACATGATCGTGAAATATCTGGCATATTTGAAAGTGTACGCCAATAACTTCACCTATACAGTCAAGTATGTATCACTACTGGTAGACGCAATTTTGAACAGTTATTGAATAAATTACACTTGTCAACGACGTTTTAATAAACGCTTTCTCTTTCCTTTTATCGATTATTGTTAGTATTTGTACCTCACCACGTCACTTGCGCGCTCATACATTCCTTTACAATAAATGGTTATTACAATGTCTTGTACTTACCCTTAAAGTCTGTATCATGACTTCGGGACCACTATGTATATATATAACTTAAAATTAATATTGGGAAGGACAAAGGGACTAAATATTTTCTTTGTAAATAGAGAGCATTAAAATAATGTATACATAAATGCCCAATAGAACTTTTTGTATTTTTTATTCGAAAACATTAAAGAATTCTGAATTAATGCTCTAAAAAGAGAAGTCTAAGCTACTATTAATGCTTATGATCTCTTAAAGAGATCGATTTATTTTTGAGCCTTTTACAAGATTTGGTTTCAAAGTCCAAAGTAAAGCCACGTTTATTTATGAAATGTACATAATATAAGATTCCATAGAGAAAAAAGTAAAATGTAAAAGTAAGAATATATGCAGGATATTTAGTAATGATTTCAGTAAAGCTACGAAAATATTTTTAAAGCCTTATATTCGCAATGAATTGGAAAAAAAACAGTAAGAAAAGGAAATTTCTCTTGTACTGCATTATACTCAGATTTCTCGTTTTAGTAACTAAGTAATTTGGAAAGTAAAAGATTTAAAAATTCTATTTCCATGGGATTTATTTTATTACTATGATACTTTAACACGATAGTTTCTTTCTAGCAATTTTTAAATGGCCTTTTCTTTGAAATGGGGACATTAACATTGAAATGGACTAAATTAAAAAGCATTATTGAAATAGTTTTTGCAAGTTACATTTTACTTCTAAGATAAACTGAACTTTCAAGATTTTTAGCCATTATGTTTTACTTTACTTTTTATGCTGAAAGATATATTATAATTGTTTATTCAGTCACTAAATTATTGCATACTTTTTACTTTCTGATATTTAAATATATATGAAAGACATTTTAATTTTTGTATAGAATAGATGCAATAATTTTAAACATTTGTGACTTAAAACAGAGCAATGGTATTAATTTGCAGTAATCACCCTGTGTTTACGATATATGAGTGCCTATTTTTTTAATAATATAGTATTCGATACTATTAAACATTCAATTATATATTAAAAACAATTACGGAATTTTATATTAAAGTAAAATTTTTTTTTAAAAAAAAATTGTATAGTAATTTTTATTGAATGTTTTCATTTTATTGCATTCTGAAAGCAATTTATACAGTCTAATTTCATAGTCAATGAATTTCTTAAACTGAATATTCAAGAATGAACAACAAACAATTATTTCTACATATACATAAATTGAAAATAAGTGATAGAAATTAGGAGTATTTTGAAGTAAAAAAATAATTATAAATGTAGATTTAATATCGAAAACTTAAAAAGAAATCTTGATGTTATTTCAAAAATTGTGTTGAATATTTTCAAACTGAAAATGAAAGAAATTATTTTCACACTGTGGAATGGTATAGGTAGAGATTCGTGTAGGAATGCTCATATTTTCCTCCTAAATATACATTTTTATTACAGGAAGATTAAAAATAAATTACAAATTACGTAAGCAATGTTCTTTTTTTCGTTAAGATCTTTTTCATATCAAAATGTTAAAAAAAATTCATAAAATATCGGAATACACCGTTTTGAAATATAAAGCTTTTCTTTCCAATCATACAAAATAGCTCGGAAAATTTCCAAATAAAATATTCTTTTATAAAATTGTTTCAATACGTTTAAACGTTATTTCTATTGATGCAACTTTTAAAGAATGACATAAAGTAGAGCATTTTTTTAGATAGAGTTTTTTTAAGAATTGCGTGCAAGATTGATGTAACAGCTGATTTTTATAATAGTAATTACTGCACACACATATATGAAGAATGCACAAATGGATACATTTTTTTTATATTTTATGTGTGACATAAGCCTTTTTTTCATACTGGTGAAAATCGTGTATTCATTTGTACTGATATAAAGAGTAAACTGAAGCTATTCTTTTAAAGCATGGCTATTTGAATGATCTATGCTGTTACATATGGATTAAAATTGCTCAAGTACTACGTTTCTCAGACTGTGGGGCTAGCTTCTCAAGGGTGCCGGGATAACCCTACGTGTGCGGCTCAAACATATCAATAAGCCTAAAATAAAATATTTAAAACAATTATTAATTTACTGAAAGAAAGTACTCAAAATACATTCTGACTTAATAAAAATAAAATACATATCCACACTGTTATCATATACTAATAAATGGATTAGTACGACAAAAAGCTTTTGATAAATAATTATCATTACTAAATTAAAAATCAGCTTAGAATTACTATTAACTTTCATGAGTTTGTCATATACAGAATTATTTACAAAATATAATACTTATCTTCATTATGTGTGTAGTTTATAATTAAGTCATTTTGTATCTTTAACGTTGAAGTACATTATAACTGCATTTGATGCATAATTGCTGCATGAGGGGGTGATGAGTATTATGTGTGAAAATTGGGTCGGTAATATTGAAAGTTTTAGAAGCACTGTTCTAATACTAATAAAATTTTTGAATAAATTAGAAGTTAACAATGTCAAGAATAAAAGAATTGCATTCTGCTTCAGCATACGAGAGGTGAAGAGAGAAAAAAAGGTTACAAGTAGAATGAAGAACTACTTATTAACAAAAGGTAATTGAGAGTCATACATGACTACCACATTTAGACATAATAACCAAGTATATTTAGGCATATTTCACAACGCAGAACCAACTTGTGTAGCTCATGTTCGTAGAAATCGAGTCTGGTCTCGGCGTTTGTTTTCACAGCATTGTCTTGGAATATCGCAGCGTATGAGAAACGATATGCTGCACGCTACTGTAGCTCAGTCCTAGCCCTCACTAGATTTTACTCAGAGTTACCCATTGATGATTTTGAATCATTTATTTAAATCATCCCGTGTTGATTACTGTCGTTGAAGAATTTGGCCGGCCGTAGCTGCCATATTATGGTTTTCGACATCCTGTCAGCCGGATTGAAAATAGTGACACCATTTCGCTACTTGTTGTCTTCTCATTGCTTCTTCACCATAAACTTCCACGCTTTGAAGGTGAATGTCAGACACGGACACATTCTTTCCCCATAAATATCGAATCACAGCTCACAGTTCCAAACGAGTCCAATTTCCTAAGCTTTTGCCATTTCAATCGTCCCGAACCATCAGGGAATTTTCACTACCTATCCGCAAAACAAGTGGCAAGTAGCACCATTAGTCTCCCCTCTGGGGAGACAAAATTTCTCCGCAATATGTATTTTAAATGCTGCGGTTTGTAACCTTTTTTTTCTGATCATCCCTCATAAGTACGAATATTCCATTTTGAAGTAACTTACATGAGACAATTTCTTATAAACACAATATATAAAATTATTTTTTTACTTGATTGGGCATTTATTATGTCATTTTTGTTTGTATTAGTTATTTGTTTCGTCTTATGCATGAATTCTATTTTATTAACGTACAAAATTTGATTTATGTTCAAGTAATGAGAATAACCATTGAGCTAGCCCGCATTCTTCAACTATAGCATTTCTAAAACGTAAGGACTTTGAGTCAAGATAGATTGAGCATTCATCAAACATTCTACATGAGGTGTGGGCAATTGTTTTGGCTCAAAGGTCCACTAGTGGAAGTGGAAAACAAAGGGGGTGGGCTATATCTTTATAAAATAATTTCAGCTCAGGAAAAGTATAAATTATACCACAAAAAACAATAATTCTAAGTGAAATTAAATATTGATAGTTTTATTCAATTTACGTATTGGGCTAATTTCATATCTGTAGCTGCAAATTCATTTAATTTTAGAACACGCTTAATGAAACAAATGTACTTATCACTCTTTCTTACATTGTTTTCATAAGCAGTGTAATTGCTCGTTATAAATTTTTTTATCACAGTCTGCAAGCTAATATCAGCCAAATATCAACAATATATATATTTATAATGATCTTCATACAAGAAATACTTTTCTCACACAAATAAATGTCCACTAAATAATAATTAACAGTTTCTGTCTCTGTGGTTTTATGAATTGGGTCGCAAAAATTGTTTGCGAGTCGGTATTTGCTCACTTCTACCCTAAAGGATGTTTTTTTAACAGCAGAACGATGAATATGGTTTCCAAAACAATAGAGAAAAAGAAAGAAATAAAAAGACGACAATGCATTTCGAGTAGATTTGCGATTTTTTGCAAAATAATTTGAATTTAAAGTAATTTCTTAAAAGATTGATTTCAGAACCATTGGACCTGTTTAAAAGAGGAAGAAACAAAAAAGAAACGATCTGGTGGCGTGATTTTAAAGGCAATATTAATTATTCCCTAACCTTGATTAAAATATCAGAACTTAAAGATAAGTTCTTGTATAATAAGTTAGAAGTAATGTTTTTAATGTGTAATTAAGTGTTATAAGAAGAAGGATTGAGAAAGTACTGCATAACATCTTAGCTAGTATGTGGAATTTAAATGAGCCCGCGGTTGCCAAGTGGTTAAGGTATGGGATCCTGGCAGGCATGTCATGGGTTCAATCCTAGTACCACTAACGACCAGCCGCGTAGGGGAGTGATGCTCGTTAAATCCATCGAGAGCTCAAACGTCTTCCTGTAGGTGAGGTATGGTAGTTAGGAGAGGGAGTGTATCAGTTCATGTGTCGTCCTCGTCACTTGGCCATAGTTAAAAATTACGAAGTCCATCTCCAAAAGCCTTCGAGTAGCTGAACAGTGCGAAGTTAACATTTATTCATTCAGTCCTTTAAATGAGTATACTTCCATTGTCCAGAAATGGATGCTACTTTTTAAAAAATAAAATACAATAGTAAACATAGAGTTCTACGTAATAAATATTTAAATAAAACTAAAATTATGATGCTATTTCTTCAAAGAATAATCATGATTATTTTTCATCAAATCAAAACTTTTAAACAAACTTGCAGAAATATTTGTAATCTGCTTTGCGTAGTGATGCAACGCTACAATTTTACTTTAAACTAACATCTTAACAACTACTCAGGTTCGATTATTTAATTTAATCTGCATCATGATAGTGGCTAGTACTTAAAATGAGTTATTGAGACAACGCAAAACTAATGACATTACTCGCTTTAAAATTAAATTAATTAGTTTATTTCAATTAAAAAAACACATCACGAAATTAAGATTAAATAATATTTACAAGCAGTTAAAACTTCACTTATCTGAAACGGAAGCGAGGTGATGGGAGGTTGGCATGGTCCCGGATGGTGCGAAGTTTCCTAAAAAACAGGGGATTAAAGTGTCATAGTTAGAGTGAATATTCTGCAGAAAATTGTCTCGGCTCCTGTTTTTAAGTGAGGGCAAATTACCCCTTTTTGCATCCGCATGACCTTCGGTCTCGCCTAGTCATTGGTCAGAGACCAAGCGCAAAGTTACAAAAGTTAAAATTCTCCCAAATTTATGAGACCATTCAACTTTAATGACCGTTGAAAATTCAGTGACAGCCAGCGCTGGGACCCGGCTCAGGAATTCCGACAACATCCTGTAAACAAGGGGAATACACAAATTACATGTGTATTGGGGCCATCTTCAAAACCGATCAGCATCCAAGCTTCCCAGCCTCCCATCAGTAGTGTGTGTGAGCCTTGAAAATATTATTAAAATCTAAACTACTATAAAATTAGATTTAGTTTTTAACTTGGTTAGTTGCAAAAATTAAGACAGATAAGTTACACAAAAAATTATTTTACTTAAATTAAATGTATTGTTAAAAACATGGCAAACTTGAGATCTTGAAGAGAAATAGAAAATAAACAGTAGCTGAATAATTTGCAATAATTCTGATTGGTAATAAAAATTATTTTTAAGTTACAGAAAACACTGATGTATTAAGTGATTAAATTAAAATGACTTTTTTTTGTGGAGAGTAGGATAATGTTATGTTTACAGCTTATTTTTAATACTTAAATTTTTCTTAGATTACTATTAATAAGGAACAACTTTTTGTATGATTTTTGTGTGAGATGCAATTGCTTTAAATATAATATAATTCTTATAAAAATAGAGCCATTAACAACTTTTATGTTTTAATTTTGGATTGCAGCAATTAAATGTGAATTTATTAAGTCTAATTATAATAACTAAGTAATAAGTTTCTCAGACTATAATATATAAAGATATTTGCTTTTTCTTAATTATATGTAAAATTAAACTATATGTAGCTGAAATTATAATGCAGTAGATAAACAATTCAATTTAATTAATTTCATGAGCACAATTTACTAAGGATTCCTAACTGTAATTAATAATAAAGTAGATAAACAATTTAATTTAGTTAATTTAAGGAACAATTTCTTGAAGCCTTCATAATAGTTTCTAACAATTTAGTAAGGAATAATTTCCTTAACGTGAGTACCATTTCATTTTTATATGAAAGGGGTTATAAATGTGTTTTTAACGTAAGATAAGCCAGGAAAGATTGTCGTAAAACATAATTTGGGCAACAATATTGTAATAACGTTGAAAAATATATTTCTAAATTATTGCATTTATCTTCATAGGCCATTTAAATATAATTTTGCACTAATATTTTTTTATTAAATACATTAATTACGTTTAGGTTTTAAGTTTTCTTCAAACTGTAGAAAACATTCTAACTACATTATCATCATTTTATATTATTGGAAAAAAATAAATCTTCAATTTTCACTTCTTTTTTAGTGCATTGTTAAGTTGAGTAAACTCTACTATAAAACAAAAAATGTATATCATCTAATTATGCTTATCTCTAAAGCTTATCAACCTTTTAATTTGCATGCCTGAGATAATCTCGGTGTTGGCACTAGTGCTCCAAAATCTCATGCCGGTACATTATACGGGTAATTTTGTGAATAATTTACGAGGCGGTATAGATCCCGTGATCAGGAAATAACCTTTCTTCCAACAATCCGAAAAAAACCAGAAAAAAATATTGTTACGAATTTTTTGTATAAAATAATGCAAATAATTTGTATTTGGATGTGCAATGCCTTTATATTACTCTATGCTGTATTTATTTCATGTTAAAATTGTAATATTCACAAGCAACGCCGTCTCTTAGGTTATAATGGCGATTCAATGGGAACTTGGCGAAATATTGGTGATAGAGCCAAGTTGGCATCATTTTTGGCGACCAAGTTGGCGATTGGCGACCAAGTTGGCGATATTGGCGAGTTCGGGACCCTCTGGATTCATCTGGAAATTAATAGAGAAATCCACTAATTTCACGATCTGTGACGCCAGCGCATCTTTCCAGAAATTTCAGCCCCTTCTATAAAAAGAGCGATACTCGCCGCAACAGTCTGTCTGATTTCAACCAGCGAGTAGTGAGCATTGTTTTGATTAGGGATTAGTAGACTTGCCTTGAATTTGATCAGCTAGGCTGTGCTTGTGAATAGTCAGTTACATACGTGTATTTTAGTCACTGCTTATTTTGTCTGAGTGCTGTTGAAGATGAGAAATCCTGTTATTTATTCTGTAAATTTTGCTGCTGAATCCTGTATTTCATGGATTGATTTTCGACAATAAATACTCATCACTCTTAAAGAATTGCCTTGTTATTTACAACTGATTTTGCATAAAATCCTCGAACCCCGATCTAAGTAACAATATTATAAAATGATATTAAGCCATTTACTAGACTCTGCAGCTTATTTTTCAGTTCCTACTATTATTCACTCTCTCTCTATATCTATATATATATATATATATATATACATATATATTTTTCAAATTTCCAAACGTTAATAAAATACTTTCTATTCATCCATTCAAGTTCAAATGCATTTTTTAAACTTGTACTGGATGCTATTTGATGTTAATACAGTTTTATCCAATATTAATTCCTTAATTAAATTTCATTTAAAAGAAACTATTCTGCGTTATTTCTGCCGTACTTTAAACTAGCTGCAAGAAATAGACAAGAATAGAAAGTGTATTTTCTCAGTTTTGGGTTCATTAACATATTTTTTCTGGAACAATACATTGCAGAATTTTTCAAGCATACCTCATTATTTCTACTGTGTTTTTAATTTTTTTTCTATTACTAACAAATTTTGGAACGTCATTCAAAAACTTTCAACAAAGAAATTTTAAAGAAATATATTTTTTAATTTTTTTCTGAATACTAAAAATAAATAGTTTTTTTATTCGAATTTATCCTCAGAAAGGAAGATAATAATGTTTTTGATTTCACATGAACTTCAGTTTTTAATTTAGCAAAACTATTAAGCGAAAGATAGTTTGAAAACCCATTTCAGAAATATTTCACTGTGCAAACATTAAATCCATCCATTTTGGAAAAAAATTAAATCTAAGTTGTAATTTTTTTTAAACTCTGAGATTAAAATATATTTTATGAGACAAAAGAGAACTTGGAACGAAGAATAATTTATTTTATCGACTTTCGCTTAGTAAAATATTATGTACTCTATTTATAAAAGTAATAAATAAAATGAAAAAATCAGTAAAACTAGCTGTTTAATTTTAACAAATTTATTTCACAGCACATTTGATTTAAATTTTTTCTTTACTTATATACACGAATTTACTTCAAATCTTTCTAAAAACTTACTTATTTTCATTCACTTTAAAGTAACAACACATGAAAAAGTAATTTTTTTATTAGCATAATTTAAGAAAACGAAATTTGAAAGTAAAATAAAATATCTCAGACATAATTTTAGTAAAATGCATTTTTGTAAGTTAATAAAAGTAAAATGAAGTGATATAAAAGTGCTTTTTAAATTAAAAGTACTTTTGATTCAGTGAATAAAATTAAACTGAATGCATAGTATTACATTTGTATGGCAAAACAAATGTTTATATTGATTAAATATATATCAAAATAATGGAAACACCTATGAATAAAGATTACATTTTTGAATGCATTTATAAGAATTAAAAAATTATAAGAGTGACTCTATATTCTAGTAGTATGCGGTAGCTTTATTGAACTTCTGAAAGTCTTAGATTTTTTTATAAAGCGTAAAATTGTGAAACCTCTCCGTTTTTCAAAGAGGAAATTCGTAGATGTCCATCTAGCTGGAGCAAGTGTGACCGAAACATTCCAACTTTTAGGCGTTTCTAGAGGTACGCTACCTAAAATCATGATAGAATAAACACAGCGTGACTAGAGAAACCTGGCAAAGCAAAATAGTGGATGGAAAGATAAGTTTAATGAAAGAGATCGACGGGTATTGAAAAGGTTTGCAACAATGCCTAAAAAGCGAATTACTGCAGCAAAACTGACCTCAGATCTCAATCACCCTCTGGATTCTCCATTGTTAATGATCACAATTAGAAGGTCTTTCATAAACAAAGCATTTACCGCCAAGCAACAATCCTCAGTAGTGTCACACTATGGACTGATGAATCGTCTTTCTCAATTTCCCCCCTACAACAGAACGGGAACAAAATTGGAGGGCACTTGCCCAAGGTCTGATCGTTATTGTCTCCTTGCAACTGTCAATCTTCGAGGTGTATATGTCATGACATTGGCAGTTGTGTGGCGGTTTTCTGCTGTACCAATCATAGGCCTGAAAGGAAAGATCATTGGGGAGAAGTACAGATAAGTTTTACCTGACTTGGTAAATCCGAGGACAAAATTTTTTTCGTGAAAGAGAGGGAATTGTTTAGGCAGATAAAGCAACTATCCATGCATTGGGACTTGTACAATCATGGTTAAATAAGGACGGGGATAAAGTTAAACATCTAAAACTTGACTTAAACACTGATGGTCACCGTAAATGCAACACCAAGAAAGACAAGAGATAGCACAACAAAGTTTATTTTGTAGATAACATGTTGACCAAGTATCAAATGATTAAATTTATAGACTTCTGTGAAGTGTGGTTCCCGCCAGAATCAGTAGCCAGAGTAGCCACCATTGTTGGAGATCACCGCTGCCATACACCTCGGCATTGATTCAATGGGACTTTGGATGTGTTCTTGGGGTACAGCAGACCAAGCAGCTTCCACACGTTGCCAAAGTTGTGCTGGTGTGACAGCTGGGGGTGTAATCTGGGTCAATCGTTGAGCAACCATGGACCACATGTTTTCTATCGGCAAAAGATCCGGAGAGCGAGCCGGCCAGGAAAGCAATTCAGTCTGGTGACTGATGAAGAACCTTTGGACAATGCGTGCCACGTGCGGTCGTGCATTATCCTGTTGAAATATGGCTGTGGCCAAGCCCTGAGATAAGGAAGGACAACTGGCTCCAACACCTCGGAGATGTAGCACGGGCTGTTTAAAGTACGGAAAATGCGTATTAGAGGAGTGCGAGAGTGATATCCAGTACGCGCCCCATACCATAATACCCGATGCAGGACCAGTGTGGTGGTGCATAACGCAGTTGTTCAGCATCAACTCTCCACGGTGTCTGCAGACTCGAATTCGACCATCGTGGTGTTGCAGACAGATGCGTGACTTGTCAGTAAAGAGAACTTATTTCCATTCTGCCACCCACATCCTTCTTTCATCGCACCATTGGTTGCGGAGACATCTGTGGTTCTGCGTCAAGGGTAGACCAAAGAATGGACGTCTTGAGGACAGAACACTCTGCTGTAAACGGCGTCGAATGGTACGCGCCGACACTGAATGATGCGTTACAGACTCAATGTGCTGTGCTACGGTTCGTGATGTGACTGAGCGATCCTGTCACTGCCATGCGCACAATTTGCCTGTCCTCACTTAAAGTGGGGCACTGAGGATGATGCGATCGACCGCGTCGCTCTGTCGTTCCCTCCTGCATCCAACTCACATATTCGCATTACAGTTGTTTGGTTTCGTCCAACACGACTACCGATTTCCCTAAAAGGTAATCTACAATCTTGTTAGGCCACTGTCCTTCCTCTTTCGAACTCGGATACTTTATCAAAAGTTGATCGCTGTTTTCTACGAGACATAAATGATCTTTTTTTGTATAAATCACAAGCAAAACACAATTGCCGAACTTGAAATCGTCGAAATCTCTAAGCCTTAAATAGCGCTTTGAGGTGGCGTCACAGGCGTGCGTGATCTGTGTCTGCGCTGAAATTCTAATCATTTGCATATCTCACCTCCTCTAATGCATGTTATAAATTTCATGTTTTTTCTTGCTTCCTTATTATGGTTTTTTTAGAGAGTTCAATACAGAATCGATATCTTTCACTGGTATTTCTCCCAGAACATATCCAAAAAGAATAGTACAATATTCCTCTAAACACTATTCAGTACTTGTATGAATGGATTCCAAGATAAATCCAAGGGGCAGTACATGCCAAAGGTGGTCTTACAGTATACTAATATATTATTCTTTGCACATGTAAGGCATGCTTCAATTATTTTGATAAACCGCCTGTTGTATATATATATATATATATATATACGATTATTAGTTTAAACAAATTTTTCTGGACAGCTAACTTTCACCTGAATTTGGCCAATAATCTGGCCATAGGGTAAGTAAAAATATCAAGAGAAATTTAACTATTACAATAGAAACACAATCTATTAATATAAAACGATAAACTTATAGCCTACTATTAATTACTATTATTTGTTAAAATCAATGCAAAAAATTAACTACGAGATAAAACTTACAACGTGAATACAGCAACAAACCATGATTTCCGCGCAATAGAAAGTACGGCAGAACCGCATAAAATTAGTAAATCATGATAAAATAATATTATGTCTATTTATACACATTTAAAATCCCTAATAGTGGTATAAAATTTATAGAATATATATATATATATATATATATATATATATATATATTGCCAAATTAGTGTTAGATATGCCTACTAAAATACTGATTGTTTGTTATGTGAAATTTATTATCCATTATAAAATTAGTATAAAAAATCAATTATGGTGATTGTGGTCTTGGCAAATAAAAGAGAATATGTTTTATCGTGTTCACTATGCTGCTCAGAAGCTGGACTTAAATAATTTCGAAACCATTTTACAGTGCAATTTGAGCTGTGTTGAAATAATTGTAACAATAAATAAATCTATATTTTATCTTTTAGAGAGAATCGCGGTTGAAAGTGCCAGTTAAACAGTCGATTTCACTGTTTTTGCAATTAAATTAAGCGTCGGTTCAGCCGATTCGGCGAGAGACATTCCTGGATAAAATCAAAAAACCACCAAAATGTACTTTTGAAACATTATATGAATAAACAATACAAAATTCAATAGATCAAATTGTTAAAATATTGTAACTCGATAACCAAATTAATAAATTTGAAGCGAAACAAAACAGTCTTAGTTAAAGATAAACTTTACTGATAAAATTTGAATGGTTACAAAAATATATAGACTTGCTAAAAAGCTACTAGACTTATATTTTGTTATTTTTTTTTAAATTACTTAGAGATTAAAATGAAATTAAGTTGAATACTAGTGGGTTTGATTTTTATCTTACTAAACGAATATTTTATTATTGTGTTTAAGATTGATATCTTGCACTCTTTAGCATACGTTAAATTTTTTAAGGAAATACTTATATCTTAATTTATTATCTTAAAACATTTATTTTAGTAAAATCCTTTTGTGAAAAAGTGCCTTGCACTGTATGTGAATTAAAATCCTTATAAATAAAGGATTAGTTCTGATTGACTGCTTAAAAAATAATCAAAAGGCGGGGAATGACACAATACCTTAATCCTCTGTGGATTCAATAATTAATGCCAATGTTTTATAATATGTTGAAAAATAACATATCATAATATCTTATTATATTATACGCATTATTCCTCATTCTCATAAATTCTTCAAGATTACCCTCGAAAATTGTCCAAACACATTTCGTAACATTCGCTGAGTATTCATGTCGATTTTAAATCCCAGTAAAAGTAAATTCAACATAAATATTTCAGCAATAAAACATCTTTGTTACATGCATAAGCGAAAAAGAAAAATGCTTAATATAAGTAAAGGTCCATGAAATCAAAAATATATTGAGCCACCCCATTTTAGTGAGGGCATTAAAACATCTATTTTCCATATTTTTAGAAAAATGTCGAGGGCGATTTAATTAAATTGCTTCATGCATGTACAATAGCCTTCTTGGATTCACATAAAGATAAATGAGTACTTCGAGTTACATATTTAAATTAAACCACCAAGAGTCACCAAAAATTTTAATGACATGAAATTCTGGATTGCAGGCTGGCTACAGTTTTTCCCTTGAAAAACACTCTTTGACAAATATTTCAGGTGCTTCCTTAAATCTTACGGCCGTGAATTAATTAGTCGTGACTACGCATTACTAGTAAATTTATTTTCATCACTGCAAGCAATCTGAAACCAAAAACAATTGCTTTGCAATTATTTGAAACTTGGTTCATACGGAGAAAAAAACACTTGTGGACCTATACGCCTATCCACGTTTTACACGGTGTTTTCTTAGACTATTTCATTTTTATATGTATTTTTAAGAATAGGATTTTTTTTTAAAAATCTACTCTCATTTATTTAGTTACGTTCGCTTGGTAGCTTTGGCGCTTGCAATTTTAGTCCTCCCTCCCCCACCTTCTATTCTTAATCCCATTAATTCCTATATAGAAATAAGGATTTCCCACAATTTGTATCTACAATACAACTTTCTGTTCATGCGATTTAATACAGCATATTTTTAGCAGAAGAACCATGCATATAATCATATATTTGAGCTTATTTAAGCATCTATTTACTAGTTAGTGATAAACAATTACAGCCTCTAAATCATTCTTATAATTTTAATAATATTTTAAAGATTTCCCAATGGTAAATTAAAAAAAGAAGTTGTTTTTTAAAAAAATGAATAAGGGTATTTTTTCTAAAATCAAATCAAAATTTTAGATCCTTTTCATAATAGAAAAAGAATAACAGATCATTCTAAATTGTATTCATGAATAAATCCACAATAAGAGCAATAAGTAATTGAGATTTCATTAGAAAAAGGATTGTGACAACATTTTCTACGAATATGACAACAGCTTTATGTTGCATCGGAAAATTTAGGTAACAACCATGTGTCCAGAAGAAACCTTTCAAAACGGATTTCGATAGATACCAATACAATTAAAGTGTAGTTTTATATTACGTAGAATCATACCTATTTTAATTTGTTTTTGATTTTCATCGTAGTTTTACATACAGATCCCGAATTCATGATACAAACTTTAAGGTAGATACAGATATTGTAAAAATCATTTATAATAAATAAATAAATAATAAATAAAACATTCATTCTTCCTTTTGACTGGAATTTGATTTACTTCATTTAAAAATGAACAAAAAAGGTAATATAGAATTTATTTTCATAAAACTATGATATAGTGAATAAAAAATTAAAAGTTTAACTCTTGTGCTACTCAAGTTTTATGTATTCTGTTAATATCCTTCAGTTTCTTTAAGTTCAATATCTATTGAAATTTAATAGAAGCATATAGATAAGTAACTTTGCTTGTAAATCATCCATTTCGGATAATCACCTTTTCTATCTTGTTAATATCAACATATTAAAACGATATTTTTGTCCCAAATGTGTCGTACTCTATGATTATAAAGACTGTAGACTAATAAATGTAGTTACTCTAAGATTCCATAAATTAAAATACCTCAATTATTTTTCATCTTCAATCATGATGGAAGACTACCATCATGATGTGTCTGTAAAGTACGGAGAGCTGCAGTATGACAAAGATTGATTTGACTCGTTGTAAGTTTTTCTTGAGTAAATAAGAATATTTTCTTAGGCATAGAAATATGCTATGAAAATCGAGGAAGGAATGGCATTAATTGTATTTAGGAAACCCAAATACATGCATTCTTCATTTTCCTGTTTCTCTTCACTCATGCCGTTGGATTAGGGTTTTTTGTTTATCTCTCTTTATCACCATTTTCGAAAGGATTCTGTCATATTTCTGAAAATAATAGATAGGAAAGGAATACATGATTGAATGATGCGTATGTATTTGGTTTAAGGAAATGCATGTTTGATGAATGATTAACTAAGATAGAGTAATTTATTATAATTAAATATGGTAAATAAATATAAGTGTGAGTTTTGATAAGTTTATCACAATATTTTCTCTTATACAAAGGTTTCTTGTAAAGTTTTAGATTTATCATTTTCAATTTTAGAATGTGCAATTGTGTTCAAATAAATTTGCCAAAGGGAAATTCACCTTCATGGAATTGCTGAATATTTAATATATGTTGAATAGTTCCATGAAGGGTTTTTGACAAAATTAGTTTATAATATTTGGCAAATGAGCACATATTTTTGATTTCACCACGTTTGCATGCACTATGTGGGGATACAAATGTGATGGAAATTAGAAAATACCAATCTATAGATCTGTAATACTCATGAATTATCATTCCACATCGGCTTAACGAATTCTGCGAGAAGATGTAATTTGGTCCAAAACATCGCCGTGAATGCAATTTGCCACTTAAACAAATCTAATACTCAATTGCGAAATTCTCCGTTTGTGAAGCCAAGCAGTAAGATAAATCTTTCGGCGATTATTGCACTTTTGAGGATGCCTAATCTAGCCTCAGGAGCTTTGAGCAACTGTTATCAATTCGGAATATAACGACACTCTTGTTAATAAAGATGATTGTCTCAGTATATATTTAGTAGGAGTATTCCTGAAAGTGTTTCGTTGATAGCGATTCATATTTTAATTCCACTTTGTATGAAAGCGTTGTATGGCTAGCCATATTATTTTATCTTGCATTGAAAATCATAAGGTTTCTTAATACTCTTAAAGATTGATATTTCTTGAACTTATGGTAAAACAGGTGTATGAATTGTAATGTTTGTAATAATTATAGCAGATTCAATTCGTGGTCTTTTTCTAAGCCTAAAACGGAAATAATTTTCAGAGATTGCTAGACTGTGTGTGTGTGAAGTATCTCTTTCTGTAAAAGAATCACAATTTTATGTTAATTAGAATTACAGTTTAAAGTTAGGTGCATTTAATTGGAGAGAAAATAAATGAGAAAAGATGTATTTATATATAAATTGAGCGTATTGTTGTTAGATAATAGTAGAATTTATATTTGAATTTTAAACTGGGGGTCAAAATTACCTGCGGCGATTGGTATCCGCCTATAGGGTGTCAGGCTTAAAAGTGATACCAACTTTCGGGGAATGGACAAGGTCTGTAATGGGAAAACACCGATCCCAGCCCGTTAGAAATTCGAAATTATATTTGAATTGTTAGTGCTCCTGAAAATTGGATTAAACAACTCGTGGTGAATATCAAAGTATACAGAGAAGTACGGTCTATTTACTGATAATTAGTATTTTTTCAAAAGTATTTAGAGTAGATTAAAAAATCCTTGCTTCTTATCGTCTTAAGTTAACGTTGATAATGATTGCAAATGTACAAAAATAATGTGTTGCTTTTTTTAATTATGGTTGTTTTATTTTATAAACCATTATACCAACGCAATCGGAAATTCGTTACATCACGTTTAATTATATTTATTTTGGACGGTAAATTTTAATGACTTTTCTTTTGCTTTTCCAATTTCCACTAATGAAAGAAAAAATAACTCTTATTTAACATATGGTTTCTCTGAAAAACTGAAACATGAAATAAAAATTAATAATATTACCTTTTCAACAGTGGGAGTTGATACATGGGAGAAAAATGCAAAACCTTTAAAAATTATTAATGATAAAATGTGTTTTGTGAAATAAGCAATATTAAGGAATGAAAATCCATTGAAAATATTCAGTAACATGTAATAATACTGATTTGGGACATTAAGATGAAAACTGGTTTGAATTAAAGTTTCATTAAAATACATAATGCTAAGGTTACACATTAATATTTATTTTTTATAAAATGACAAAAGTGCTCTATTTTTTTTAAAAAGCTTAAAACCAATTTTTTCCTACTAGTTTTTGAGCTTTAACTTAATAATATATACTAAAACTTCTTTAGAAAAATGTTTTACATTTTCAAATTTATTTTATAAACATTGAATGGTTTTTTCAACACGTAATTTAGTATAAAATGCACACATGAAGCTTTAATATATACATATCTTTCCTCCTAATCTAAGACATTTAAATTTTTATTAAAATAATTCGAAAAGTTATTCACAACGTAAAATTTGAATTGGTTGTAAAGTTTTTATTTAAATTATTTGTATAGTATGGATAAAAATATAGTAATAGAATGAACATTTTAATCTAGCTCTTCTAAAGGACTTTACTAAGAATATTTTCCAGATATATTTAAAACAAGGATTTCTTGCAATAAAAGTTATTTTAAGAAAGTTTTTCCTCGTATTAATATTTTGCACTGCGCGTTGAAGGCTTCTCATATACAAACAAAATAATAAATTTTTGTCAAAAAGTTCTTTCTCTATTTCTCAAAATATATGAGCATCTTCCTTAAAAAAATGCAAGTAAGGGAATTTAAAATAATATAATGGAGCATTATGATGTATATTTACTCTATAAATAAACTCTCACTATAAAACTGGTGAATCAATTTTTGATTATTATTTTTGAAGAAGAAATACTGATTTATATTTTTTTAAATAAAAGAAAAGAAAATCATATGAACGCAGATTACCTTTGTGATATTGCTTTCACATATAATTACATACAATAACACATTTATTCCGATATTTTTTTAAACTAAATAATAGTAAACCCTCTCTTTATGTAAACGGCAGGATATAAATTTACTTTTTTTCACTTCGCCTAAAAATATTCATTTATCTTCGTTTTACATTTAGTGATATTGAACATACATGCTTGCTTGTTTTCAGGTTTTTATCTAAATTTCAATATGTTTAGCTTCATTCTAAATAAACTACACACCATAGAAAATATACCCCATTAGCGCTCATGTATGAAATAATAAAACTTGACAGAAAAGTACAACATTGAAAAAATAAATTCTATTCTAATGCAATACGTTAATATAGTGAGCAGTAGTATTAGGATCAATAGGCTATAGCTCGACAAATGACAGCGATTCAGGTAATACCAGATTATGGAAAAAAATGAGTGAGTGTACATATTGCTCCCTGACGATAGGCTGACCATTCGATTTCAAATATTTGTCACAACTAATACAGTGATAGTCACGGTGATCCCTTTATAAAACGACGATCTATCATATCCCATTTGTACTTGATGGATGACAAAAAATAAAGCAACATTGGCCAAGGAAGCATATCATAGCTATGTATGATGGATTATTTATGAATGAAATTATCCTATTGGTAAAGGGCTGTTGGGTGTATTATGTCATTCACATATTGTTGAAAAATCCCAGCGTCACTACTATGTGAAGTGAACCATCAGTGAGCCCGACTCATGCTGCAGGGTTGTCACCTGGCTTGACTTTCCACATTACGATCAAGTTGTATATCTTACCACGTCAGACAAATACTCGGCAATTGCCAATGCTAAAATAGAATCGGTTATAGTTTGGGAGCATTTTTATATGTTTTTCTACATGCGCGTACATCAAACTGGATAGCATTGTAAATGACTGATCAATGCTCTGGATTGAAATCAGTCTTTTGAATGCACCCCGTGAATTCAATCATCTCTAACCGGTGGATAATAACTTTCAGTAATAAAGAACAACCATGCCATCTCTCACAGTTTACAAAAGTACGACGACGGAAAGTGCTATGTGGAGAGTGGAAATTAAATCAAGAATTAAAATACTTGTTGCATAAAAATAATTCACTAATTATAGATTTCTTTGCTTTTTTAGTTTTTATTAAGCTAGATAAATCTCTTCCCGCCTTAAAACAATACATATAAAAATACTTTCAAAATGTTGTAACATGACGCAGCATATTGGGAAAGAAAGGTGACCTCTTACACAGAAAGGGAGCAAATATTAAGCCATGTTTGCAAATATTTAATAAAAACATACACCATGTAATTTTTCTTTATCTTTTTTTAATATACCGAAATAGTAAAATTTTCAGAGATTAAAAAAAACACAGCAAATTTTTTATTTCTTAATTTATTAACGAAGTCTCAAGCATCATTTAAAATATTTTTTACAAGCATGTCAGTTGTCTATAACATGATTTTGAATACCTAAACATATATATATATATATATATATATAATACAGATGAATGACTGTTACGGTTTTATAAAGAAACACAGCTCTTGATAATCTTGATTTATTTCAGTTGTTACATCGTTCCAAAAATAAAAATAATAAACAAAACAAAAAAAAGCTAAAATTGAACATTATATTTTTTTCTGGAACATAGTACCAACAGATAATGAAGCAAGGAAAGACAGTAGAAAAACAAAAGAAAGCTTAGAAATGAAAATAAAAATCTCGATATCGTTTTCTCTAGTGAGTGGAAAAATATCGTTATCGTTATTTTTCTCTTTCGTATTTTTTTTTTCGAATTCTGACCCACTCTTATTTTATACGTGTTCAAAGTATGTGATAAATTCAGCCAAGATTTCTAGTTCGGCATTATCGGATTTTGCTAGCTCTAAGAATAATTGGGTTTGTTGAATATTTCCCCTTCTTTTCTTGTTTTATCGAAAAGTGAGAAATAAAAATTAAGTACACAAGCTTTTCTCTATCACTACTTTCCATGAAATCAAGCACACATTTTTAAACTTCTCCTTTCTTGACGCAATGTATAATAATATAAAGAATCTATAAGATGTCTTGAAAGTTTTAGGAATGTTTATAAAATATGGTACTATTATAGGTATACCTAAAAGCATACTTTAACAACTTCTATATATATATATGAAATGCTTCACCGTTGTAGTTTTTGCATTTTGTAAATTTAGATGTTTATGTTATATCCATGCCAAAATGGATGAGGTAGCTTCATGGTTGGTTCCTCTTTCTTTATTATTTTATGTATAACACATTAACAAACGAAGAATACATGACGGGGTCACGAAAACTACTATATATAAGGCAAATGCGAACAATTTCCGTGGTGATTTCCACGTAGCTTAAATATTTCAGGCATTCTAGTATTTATATAAAGTAATACCAACCGAAAGTATATATCCTTATTTAATTATTACGCGATGACCTGGAGGGCTCAGGACCATAAAAGATTAAAAACCATCAAGGGAAGATTCAGGGAATTATTACATATGTATATTCTTTCAGAAGGTCGTTAAAATTTTAGGGTAATGAGTTTGTAATTCATTTACTCATTTGAATTTTAAGATAAAACTTTGGTATCTTCAGAGTAATTATCTGCAAGTGTTTTCTTTTTGATGGAATATAAAATAAAAGATTTATTTTAAAAATGGCTAATGTTCTCAAATGATATGTAAATGAGCTTTCCGAGGAGAAATATTCGTATCAAAAATTATAAAGAGGTGTAAAAATCTCTTGTTGCATTTCAATAAAATATTATTATAATATGTTTTACTTCTCTCAAAGAGGGGGGGGGACGTGCAGCTCAAAGTAAAATTAAAACATGACCTCCAAACTTCATCCTAAGACTGGTCAGAAGGGAGGTCCCTGATCCTACAACAAAATCCACCAACTTAAAGATTCATTCCGTTGTAACTAAAAATATTTTCCAGCTCTGTACTTTAAATTATTCATAAATATTTAAAGTTAAAAAAGACATTTGAACATATAGTTCGTCTCCTTTTTTAAAGCATATTGCTGAAAGAAAAGCAAATTGTAGAAAATTATAGAAAATACCTAGCTCGGTGAAAAATGGAAATTCGTGGTGGCATTAGATGAGACATGGGTATATTAAAGTGACTGTAATAAAAGAAGATAAATTTTCTATTGCTCAACTGATGGAATGTAGGTGTGAAATGGCTTCGTTAGTGTATAGTAAAGTTAACAATGGGATTCGTGATAGTTGTAGGAATTTCTAACAGCACCAAATTAAAGATAAGCAAAGATTCAAGTAAAGCCAAAATTAATTCACTCTTCTATCAGCAGAATATATTAGAACCAAATTTTGAGGAAGAAATCCCAACCTTATATGGAAAGAACATTAATAAAGTTGAGCTTCATATGGGCAAAGTCTCTTGTCACGTGTCTGGGTCAAATAAGTCGTTTATTTACCAAAAAAAAAAAGAATCTTAAACAGAAATAGAGAGTATCCCATTTGATGAAATACGTATAAAGTCACCCTACGCTTCTCCAAAGGACTTTTGTTCTATCAGTTTATTTAAGCGATTTCTCATGACTGTTTATTATAAAGAGCAGCCTCTACGGAATTTTTTTTCTCTGATGTTACAATAATTATAAAAAGAAATCCTTAAATCCTATTATTTTACTGTGCACCTTCTTTCAGTTGACCTTCTTTCAATTTAATATGAAACAAAGTAATATTTTCTGAATTGCCTTAAACTATGAAATATAAATAATAATTATAATTAATTAGTTAAAAATATCTGTTTTCTGCCCAATACTTTTCATTGTAAATTTTCTCTCAAGATTTGCAGTTTTTATATAATACTCCTTAACTTTTTCATTGAATTGAAATAATTAATATTACATTAAAATCTTGTTAGTGTAATTTTATAAGTAGGACATATTTCAATAAATAAATCATTAAAAAAATGTTTTAATTTTCATTTCTCTATTTTTTTCTCACTGCATCACATATTATATTCTATAAAAATATGCTAAAAGAAAATTTTTATCTATCGTTTCATTTTTCTTCCATTATCAATCTTACAATTATTACAAATGATACTTAAAATATGTAATTGTTTTCAAAATCCTATACAATGAGTTTTTAAAATTTTATTCTAATGTTTATTTTTATGTTTTTAGCATGATTCCTTAAAATGATATTAAAATTCTTTTCAAAAATCGACAACACACATTTTCTCTTTTAAGTTATTAGCATTTGTTTTCCTTTAAAATTATCTGAAAGCCACTATTCTTATTTAACAAACTAACTCTGAATTTTAAAAGAAATATTTTCTATAGGTTATACTGGTGGGCATATTTCAAGGACAAAGTTGAGAAAACTGGATAGCAGTGGAATAGAAATCAGAATGGACTAAAACAACAATGAGGGAGTAATGTATTTATTTAATATATAAAGAAAAATACTTTATATGTGTAAGTGACTTTGTATGATAGTATATTAAATTATTCAATTTAATTTTTTAAATTGCTGTTTAAATCTACTGAGTAATAAAAAATGCACCCTCAAAGACACAGTAAAAATTAATTCATTTGAGTTTCGTGAAAGTGTTTAATAATGTCTAACTCTAAAAATATACCACAGCTAACAGTGAAGCTTTTCATATTTTGAACCTTTGTAGGAAGCCGAAAATGACACCCCGACTGAAACTTTACTCTCCAAGCTTATACACCTTGCCAACCTCTTGGACAAAACAGGTTTAACATCCTGCATCCCCACAACATTGTGGATCTTCAGGAGCCACAGTACCAGAAAATGCAAATAGACAACACATGGCTTTATTTTATATCGGAGGTCAAAGTGCACTGCAAATATACTTGCAACTCTCATTGAACCTTTGCGGCCAAAAATGATTCTGAAAATGAAAAGAGCTTTAAAAAATATCCAAAAGTTGAGAAGAAGAATATTTTGTGTCTATATTCATATTATTCTGATTTAACAATCAGGATAGACTTTACTTCGATATGAGTACTAATTTTATTTATGAAAAATTATTATTACGTGAAATATTTTTCCCTTTTTAAAAAATTCTTATAATCCTTACAACAATACATTTCTCAAATGAAATTGTTTACATTTAAACTAACTGCTTTTAAAGGCATCAAATTGGTAAAAATATTTAAAGCATCAGTAAACTTGCTAAATAAAACATTCCAAGATTGAAATATTTTATCAAACAGTAATATAATATTTTTTAATGTTACAAAAATAAATTTTTTTAAAACTAAAAAGTATTTATATTTATAATAATAAATAAATAAAAAAAAAAAAAAAAAAAAAAAAAATAATAAATATAATTATAATATATATATATATATATACATATATATCAGAGAATTATAAGTGTCTATTCATTATGTACTATACATTGCATAATTTGATCGGATCATTTCCATAATCAACACATGTCCTGATCATGTGACCCTACAAAATAGTAGTGTGTTTAGCACATATATATATATATATTATATATATATATATATATAATAACATGCCTTGGAGTACTTCTAAGTTTACAAGTTTGTGATTGATAGAAAGAAAAGTACAGCCGTTTGTCATGATAGTTTATTCGAAGGATTCAACAAATCGTCCTGTACCTCAAGCCATAACTAGAGCGGAACCTTATTTCAAGCGTCGATCTTGAAAGAGTCTACGTGGTTGGAGTAAGTCAGCACAAGTCGAAGTTAAAGTAGTTATACGGGTGGTGGATTGAGTTGTACTGAGCAGGAAATTTACCTCAAATGACTTATATAGATGGGTGGGGAATCATATATATATATATATAATATATATATATATATATATAGAGAGAGAGAGAGAGAGAAGAGTAAATGAATGAGAATTATATTTAATGAGAAGTTATTACATTTTTGGGAAAGAAAATGCGTATCAAAATTCATGACCAATATAAAACTAAACAATAAATAAGTATTAAGTTATGTTAAGCCCTTTTTTTAAATTTCGCGTTGATTTGCTTATTTCTTTACAATTCTCTTCAAATGGAAAAGGTAGGGAGATTATATCATCAAGAAGAGAGATTAAATCTTATAATTCATTCATCTCTTTATTCGAGATTATACTTTGGACACATCTACTTGGAGATTTAACGATTCGGAAATATTTCGGCTTGTTATCTTAAAGCTAAGCGAATATATCTTGAAGTGATCGATAAAAATACATTTTCATGTCTTTGGAGATTATCTTTATATCTCTTCTCTAAATATTCAACATTTTGTTAACTTTAATAATTAATTTTCGTTCAAAATGCATCAGATAAATTTTAGTAATTATTCCCCCCCCTAATCATTGATCTTATCATTTCTTATTTATAGAGAAATTCTATTTCAAGAAGACATTATTTAGAAGTATAACATATCTGATTAATTATCTAAATTTTCAGCCTTTGAGTTTTTAGCTAGATGATATTATGCGTGTGCATATTTGAAATGATTTTTAAAAAAATAATGGATTCAAATAGGAATTTCATTAAATTTGACGGCATTTTTGAACAAGATTTAAATTTAAATGGTTTTTGTGAAATGTTTAATATTATGAAAATTTGATGAATATTTACTTTTCTTTTGCTTGATATGATTCCTTTCATAATATTTTAATGCTGTAATACAAAATACACAGTTGTTTCAATCAGACTAATTAATTTTTTTGCCTACAAATCGCTGACTGGTTTCATTTGAGTTTAATTACTATCCACTACTAATTTATTTATTAAATATTTTAATTAAAAATCAAGTATGTGATTCCACAAGTATTGCGTAATTTATGCGGGGTTTGGTATTGGTAACTAAAACATTTATCGTATAAGAACGTATGATTGTAACAGAGACGAGCTAACTCCAAACATAAAAATAACCTTAGAAATAATTTTGTTTATTTAAATCCTTCCAAGATACTTCTTTACAGTAATGTTTACAATAAACACTCAAAATGTTGTGCACCAATAGTAATAAAAATCAAGAAGCTGTGATTAGTTGGTATTGCTGCTAGTTCAGGACAGTTGTGGGCTGGTGTTTCGTGATCGGATGCAAGGGGAAAATGTTATTTACAACTGCGCTTTCGGTGATGATCTGAAAATTAACTAATTGTAAAAAGACAGACATATGGCAAATGTATGATGCTGACTACTGATGGGAGCGGTAGTGTTAAGCTAAATTTGAATAAACAGTGTTTTCGGAACATATATATGCCGAATCTCAAATTTGTCGGAACGATTACATCGAAGATTTTGTGAAAATGGTTTATTCAACGATGGATTCGTTAGAAAGAGAGAGAGAGAGAGAAACAAAACGACATCCAAAAATGAAAAGTATGATTTTCTATTCTGAGGAAATACAACTTTTTTAAGAGTTGTAGCTCATCATGTACATGTAAACCAACCCACTATTTCTAAAGTCTTGAATTAAAATATCACACCCGATTGATATCCAGAGAACTCAGTAAACAATTATCAATCTTGCGCACTTAGAATTCTGCCTGTTGTTTTTGCAACGCTGTTGATTACAGATGGTATTTCTAGTTTATGCGCTTTTCGCAGATGGGACTTTAAAGAAGGTTCTTTTTCGATATGCGCAATACACACGAAGGGAGAATGAAACTCCACATCCCCACGCATTCTAAAAAATGCTTTTCTTTAATTATTTAGGTATATACGGGGAACAATTTTCACATAGGCCCATATTTTGCACCATGGCGACTTAGTGACTCAGATTATCATATTTTTTAAGATATTTTACAAGATTTTCCGAAAGTATTCGCAATCAAATGCAACTTATGCATGGTGTTGCCATTTTAACGTGTCAGGTGTAGTCAATCAGTTCTATGGCCGTATCGTTCACCAATATTATGACATCTTAATTACTTCTTATTATTTTATCTGAAGGCCATAGCTTACGAGACTCAATTTACCGTAATTGAGGGCCTCGTTGATCGGCTATCCATTGTGGGTGCCAATGGATCCACTAATGGTTGGTATCATTGGAAAATTTCGACAAATAACATTAAGCATTTATTGAAGCATTTTTTCAAAAACGCACTTCGCATTGGTTCTGTAAATAAACAATATTTTTCTTTTCATGGGTCATTTTTGTGCTCATGTCCCAATGCTTCATTTTCGATCAGATATTTCTATAAAACAAAATATATATTTTATTAACAGCACCATTCCTCTAAGTTTTTCTCATAACCATATGAAGCGCTCCAGTAAATTTATCTCTTACAATTTTGTTCCAGCTGTAATGTTAAATGAATAATGGGAGACTTTTTAGCAGGTTAAATATATATCGACATTTATTTAATATTTTTATACAATTCTAAATTTCCACCGTTGCTGTTTCAATAAATGATATAATATGCAACTGTGGTTGAATGAAAATAATACTTAAATTTCTTTAAAATAGCGATAATTATTTTGTAACTGTAAGATTGAATTCGGTGTAGTATTTTTCTCTTTTTCTCTCTCATAGACTGATTATTCTAGGTTTTTTTGCTTTTGTCTTAATTTTGTATTAATTTAACTACATTGGTATTATTTTAACTAGATAAATGTTTTTGTTTCTCTTTAATTTAGGTAACTTTGTACGCTTATTTATTTCAAGAAGAAGAAAAAATTAGAATTTATAATTACCTGATAGTATACTATCAATTATGAAACATGTAGCTAAAAGAAAAAAAAATGCATTCATTATTATTTTCATCCCTAAAGGATGACACTTATAACTAATACTGCTTTTTCACTTTCCTCTTCTCTAAATTTTAACAAATTAGCTAAGTAATAATGTTAATATATAGGCTTGGAATCGTAGTAGTACAAAATTTTTCAAATCATTTTTATTGATGCATATTTCAAAAATATTCTACTTTGCTATTTAAATAAATTAATAAATATTATTCGTTATTATATTACATGGAGAAATCATTTTCTTTTAAAAATATTTTCCCTTTTTGTTTGAAATATTTTTAATTTTACATTTTTTTAGAGAGAGTAACTACAATTTCTGGTATTGTAATAAAATAAATACATAAATAAAGTTTTAATATTTTTAAGTTGTTTTAAATGAAAATGGTTAAATTCGTTGCATTAAAAGACATTTATAAAATGGTGTGGCCAGTGAGCGCTTTGTCCGAAAACGGAAAATAATATTAGCATCACTGCATTAGTATTCATGAAATAGCCTTTCTAAAAGTCTATGGCGGAATCTGAAATAAGTCAGTAACAGCCTCCGGACAGAAGTGCTCACTTTTGTCTAGTGGTATGTTACGTGCTTACAGATAAGAAGGTACCGAGATCGAATATCCTTCATTAGTGATCTTGGCTGAAAAAAAACGCAAAAATCTTCTGATGTGTTGTGGCGCTATCTATCCATTCGACGTAGCAAGTAAAGTCGTCAGACTCACTTGACGCAACAGTAACAACTTACACACTCGCCATAACAACAAATATCTCGTTCGTTCGCCTATCCACCTACTCACTGGTCGGAGAATACTGTGGTGGAATCTAAAATAGGCCAGTAACAGCCTCCATACAGAAGTGATCACGTTTGTCTAGTGGTATGTTACGTGCTTACAGATCAGAAGGTACTGAGTTCTATTCTCCTACAAGAAATACTGTTTCTTATGAGAATTTTCAGTGGAACACTTTAAAAATTATGGCATGTTGCCTCGGAAGCTTAAAGTTATCATATGGAGGTATTAAGGATTTCCAAGGAATTCAGCAATGACATCATTATAAAAAAAAGATGGCTATTCTTTTTCACAGTTAATCTTTGCACAGATATTTTAGAAAACTGAAGATAATTTGGGGCTGCACCTGCTTCTTTTCTTCGCGATTCTAGGAAGAAATATATTCAATAGCTGCGTATTTTAATATATTTTTCATTGTAAATAGTATTATTATGCAGATATATTTAGTAGTTATTCAAATTTCTCTTTAAAAATCGGTTTGTTGTGAAATATTAAAATTGCTTTTTAATAGCAACTTTAACCTACTTTGAATTTTGGTTTAAGAGTTGCTTATTTACAGTCTTATTTCTGAATTATTATGTTTTAATCTACGCACACATTATTTGTGAATATAACCTAAATTTTGAAACTTATTCTTCTTTAATACATTCGAAAGTTTTTTATTGTGCATTTTATTTACGAATTCCCTTTATTTGTGTAAGGATAATTTTTTATTTACCTTTTATTGATTTTCAAATTTTTGAAATATTTGACGTGACTTAAATACATTTGCAATTCACAAATAATAGAGTTAATGTCAAAAAGGTGAAACAATTGTAGAATTGTAAGGATTATAAAAGCTATTTTGTGTGTAGCATATATTTTTCATAATCGGGTTACACAGAAGGGCGTTCACACTTTATGGAAACGATCTTGATAGTTAATTTTTATGAGTAAATACTGTATTTTTTGTAGAAATTTGCTTCTGTCTGATAGCCATAATTCTCGATAATAGCTCTTGCTCGAATGTTTCATAAAAGTAAATCTTTTCTTAATTGCCATGCAAATTTAGCTCCATTCCTCTTCAACAGTTTTCCAAAGTCCGTTCAGTGTTCTTGGATGTCGTTTTCTTTCGACTTGTTTTAATAAACCGAAATAAAAAATGTCCATTGCAGAAGCGTTGGGTGATTTTACGCTTATTTCATTCAATTGAATACACTTTATTCCTGTTTATAATTCTTTCTTTGTTAAATAAGCGGCAGTTGATTTAGATGTGTGACTAGAGGCATTGTCCATATGAAGCTCAAATTTATCTCAATGTCCTTTCCATATAAAGTTGATATTTCTTATTCCAAAATTTTCTGCTAATAGTAGAGTGAATTAACTTTGACTTTATTTGAAGCTTTTTATTTTTTTACTTTGCCGTTGTTGAAAATTCTATCATCAACTCTTTAAGAACGTTACTGTTTTTTGACAAAGCCATTTCGTACAATCATTCCCGTCAGTTTAGCAATAGCAAATTGATCTTCTTTTACTACGTTTACTTAAATATACTCATACCTCATCGAGTGTTACCACTAATATCAATCAGCATCTAGGTGTTTTCTTTCCATAATTTTCTCCAATTTGATTTTCTTTCAGCAATGTGTTTTTTAAAAAAAGGAGAACTTTAGGGTTAAACATCTGTTTTAACTTTTGATTATTTTGAATGATTTTATTACAGTTCTGGAAGACATTTCTAGTTCCAATTCAATAAATCTTTCAGTCAGAAGATTTTTATTAAGGATCAGAGACTTTATTTTCTTGAAAGCCCCTATGATTGAACAGTCTTAGAATGAAATTCCGTGGTCATGTTTTCATTTTTACTTTATTCTAGACGCTTTTTCCCTTTAAAAATTTAATACATTATAGCTTTATTTGAAATACAATAGCCGTTACGCCGTTTTATATTTTGTTAATACGAACATTTTTCCTTAGAAAACCCAATTACGTAACTTTATAGCCATATATCATTTTTGGAGCCATTTGTAAATAAATGTTTTAATTTACATTCCAATAAAAATAAAACCTTAACAGACGATTTTTCTGAAGTTACCAAAGTTTTAGCTCAAAACTCAAACGAGAAAGTAACTTACGAAATTGTTTCCACTAATTGTGAACGATTTTTCTAGATCCTCATAATTTTTTTAAAAATTTTATTTCCTAGGTTAATTATATGCATTTTTATATAAATATTTTGCTAATAATTGCATGTGAGTAAATTGTTCATAGTTATAAAAATATTCACGCTCTCAATGCATTTCCAATATTTTTTTTTACAAACTCCATATCGATCTTTAAAAGTGCTATCTATCTTTTTACTCTATTTTACCAGTTTCGAAATAAAAAAAATAAATGCTTTCCTATTAAAAATCACTTACTCTATAGATTCATCTTTTATAATATTTTGAAATGCAATATTAACACTCCTACTTACTTTATGCAACAATATAATCGGCATTGCATTAGTTAAGGTGAAAATAACGAGGTAATGCTTTTAAATAGGTAACATTGCCGAAATATTCAGTGAATTTATATAAAAGAGATTCATAAAGAGAAGGATGTGTTGCACAATTTTGAAGGAACACTTGAGTCATGTTTCAATAGAGCTTTTTGCAACGATCTGATAAATATTCCCATAGACAGTAAAATGACAAAAAGTGTAATAATAAATATCATTAATCAAAAATATTCTATATACTCTTGTTTCAAAACAATATATTGTATATTTAATTGTATTATAAAATGTTTGATTAGGGGTTTGTTTATGCGGGTTGTTTTACAAGTCAAATTACATTACTTTCTGTCAAAAACTATATATTATGAGTATGATATTTTATAAAACTGGTGTTTGAAGGAAATTTAGCGTTAAAAGAATTGTTACATAATTTGGGTGAATGGAAATTTTGAGGAATATATTCAGGAGATCACGAATGGAAACTGTATATCTGTATCTATATCTCTCTCTGTCTTTACACTATACTATATATATATATAATATATATATATTATAAATTACGTGTATTTTTCAAAAATGCGTATATTATTCTTTAGAATAATAAAATAACCATTAAAAAGTTTATTTAAAATACATAAAGAAAAGTGAAAGTTGTGCAAGACAAAAAGTTAAAAGGGAAACAAAACTTTCATTAAAAACTAAGAAATTTAAATTTACCTATTTGTTGCAACATGGTGCAGTTCAAAATTTTAATAATTTTGTATAAGTTTTTTTTTTATCACTGTACGTTTGACTATATGAGGATTGAATATGCCAAATACTTTTCAGAGAGGAGAAAGTTAACCCATTGACTGCTTGGAATATTTTCAACGGCTTGCCTTGAGTGCTGAATATTATTTTAAAGGAAACATGGAATTTTACGAAATATAATATGAAGTTATTATATAATGTTGAAATGGATTTGCCGTAATATTTATTTAAAACAAACTCTACGGGACATCTCATAGCGTGACATTAATGAATAAGATTCCCAAGCTGAGTGCATCTTTCGTTATCTCGTAGTGGTTTTTTTTCAAGTAAAAGTCTTCTTATGCATAGATTTTCGTTTTGTTTTATTTTACAAGATCACCACCAAATTTCCTCTGGCGACTGTCCGATGCATAATTTTATGTCGGATTTTCATACAGACGTGTAATGATCTTCGCTGGGAAAAGCTTAGAGGGCGAAGGTAGTTACAAAGAGTTGTAAAATAATAAAAAACGAACTGATGAGTAATAATTATCGAAATCAAGAAAAACATCTATCAATACAAGAAAATTGCTTTACCTTACTTCAGAATCATCCTGCATAATGTATACAAGTTCTATAATCAAACAAATCGAGGGAATAAATGTTGAGGATGCATCAGTTTAGGGAATCAGCTATTATGCATTTATTTGATCGCGACGGCATAAATGCAGGAGAAAGAAACAACCATAACACAAATGAAACTGATTTTCATTACTTACAGCCTCTTCCTCCCTGCGGAAGAAAATATGCCTACAAATTCATGCCGAATGTGTACAAACAAAAAAAAACGCATATAAGAAGACGAGGTATTTTTGTCCAGTGTACCCCAACAGCCCAGCATTTTGCTGTGATCCTTGCTTTAAAGCTCTTCATACATAGCAAAAGCAATAAAAGTATATTTTTTATTTTTGCAATACATTAATTTATACATAATTTTAATGTTATAATCTAGTCGTCTAAGTTATAATTTTAATAAAAAATAAATAATTAATATGTTTTTTGCACTATACAAATTTTTAATTCATCCTTCCTAAGAATTCTTAGCTGAAATGGAGACATATAATCAATCTAAAATTTCAGCCCAATACGATATATCTCGTAGCTGGAAGTTTTGGTTCACACGCTAACGATGGGATATCTCGTTGTTGACAGTGAATGAGTTAACTTTTGGAATGTTTTTTTTAATTTAAATAATTCCACATGTAATATACCTTACTAACGTGCTGTTTTGGATAGTAACATTATTCAAAAATTGATATTTTTCATTTGAAAGGATATGTCAAATACTTTCATCAGCAACGAGAGAAATTCAAACAACCTCTTTTCCTAAAATGTTTTAGGAAAACATGCACATATCACAACTTAAATTGACGGAAGAATTTCTTTTAATCAGTCGTTGTTGAAAAATGCCATCTTTAATATATGTTATCTTGATAAATATAATGAACGATGATGGATTTGAGAACAATGAAGGTTTTGTAAAATAAGCTTTTCAAGTGTTATTTGCTTATAAATGGAGACGTGCTTACAAAAAACAATATGGAATGTCATCCATTACTTTAAAACCACTCCCCAAAATATGAATAGTCTCTTCTTTTTTTACGAAATTCAAATTATGTATTATTTTCCCTTTCTTTTTATGATTCTTTCTTCATTATGATGCATCTAAAAATTTCACTCGAATGAAATTGCGTTCATCTGCGTTCCCAGGTAAAACTATTTTTAATATAAAAATGTTATTCTCATAAGGAAATATTTAAAAGTCATTTTTATTTCATACTTTTATGATTCCAACCTAAACTAACGTAATGCACACTGCTGTCTTGTTTGTAAAACTAGATGTCTCCAAATCCGGTAAGCTACTAGTTAAGACATGAGGTTTCATCTTCGCGAATAGAAATAAAGAAATCCTCAAAATACAATTTGTAATTTTTTTTTTATTCTTAAGAAAAGCAGATGTTACATGACAGTTGTTCATAGATATTATCATAACCAAACTCTGCGGCCCATCTACAATAAAAATAAAATTAATCAAAAAGTGTCCGTATGTGACCTCTAATTACAGTCTATAAAAAGGAAAAATGAAGGGCAGTTATTATTTCCTGCTTTAAGAAGGATCAATATGGTTTGGAAACAGATGTACGAATTGTGTTGTACAAATTATATAAATTAAATATTAGTATACTCATGTCCAAATTTAAGGTAACAAACATGTTTTTCATTATAATTTTAAAAAGCTTCCAGCAAAACTGATAGAATTTGTATTTTATATATTTTGAAATCAGGTCGTATAATAGCAATATCAAAAACAATACTCGAAAAACAAAATCAGTCAGCTTTTTTTTAAAAAAAAGTGTTTAGCGTATGTTTTTACAGAACTACTAAATTTTGAGATCGTTCAAGCATATAAAATTTTAACCTACAGTTTTGTGAATATTGCATTAAAACAAACAATTAGGATTGCTTGTAGTGCTAATGAGTTCACACAGTCGTTTAAATGATTCCTTTAGATGGAGAAACGTTAACAGGCTTGAAGGTGACCAGTCTTAAGTAGAAGGGGCTAGATGGTTACATGGGACACCAAAAGTGATATCCCGACTGTGGAATCAACTCCAAACATGTGATACTGTCACCAAAAGGGTCTGTCAAGGCAGCAAAAAGGCATCGACATCTACACTGAATCATTACTTGGCATTACGTGCACGACGAGATAGATGGAAAACTGTTTCTCAGCTTCCTCGCTACCTTGCAGCAGTGTCGGGAAGAAGAATTTCTAAACAAACAGTCTACAGTCGTCATGAAGAGACTTCCCTTTACGCCCGGTGTTCACTTTGATGCAACACTTTGATTGCATCCAGTAGGAATGACTGATTATTGAAGAGCTGAAAACATCAGTTGTGGACACCAAAATAAGAGGTCGTGGTTCTTTCAGTGATGAATCGAAATGTACCAAGGAAATGGATTTTTGTTGAATCCTCGACTGCAGAGAAAATTGAGTTAGCTTTCATCCCACCTACGTAACAAAAATTTACAAATTTAGGGGCAAAGGAATCCTTGTGTGTTGGTGGCATAATGTTAAACAGTCGTACATCAATGAACTATTTCCATGCGCTAAAGGCATAAGATCCTAGAACTCTATGTGTGTTTTTTCTGGGTGCTTTTGGTTCGAACTCCACTTGTATGAACGATAATGCGCTGCCACAAAGGACTTACTTTGTTGATGAATTTCATGAAGGAGTGGATATTTGGCGTATGGATTTACCCTCAAGGTCTATGGATCATGGATCTATTGAATATATTTGGGATGGTCTATGAAAAGCCATTTCGCAGCGTAGATTTTCTACCTGGTCCCCCAATGAATTAAAAGTTCCGCTTTTGAAAAACATTGGTTTTGTTGCCACAAATACATATCAACACCCTCATAAACAGTATTGTAGCTGATTGGGAGGCTGAGGTATAGCATTTCTCAGCGGTCACACTTCAAACTAGACAGACTTTTCCCGACATAAATATTTTATACCTGATTCACGATTTAACACTTTATGCTATTCCCTCCATGCTATTCACAATTCAAATCTTGATGGTATATTCTTTTTCACATTGTCATACATCTCTGTGCCAAACTTCATGGCAACACAGTAAATAGTTCATAAATTTTCACAGATTTTATATTTGTGACCTTAGTTTTGGACATGAGTGTACTTTTGAGAATGAACAATTTAACATGATTTATATCGCTAATTATTAGAGAAATTAAAAAAGATGTATGAATAAGTGTATACAAGTATATCACTAAAATTGCAAAGCAGAGGAAAAATATAAATATACCAGTTAGTTATTTAGTATTAAAATACTTATGTAAATTTAAACAGTTTCTTAAAATGTTATTTTGAGATTGAAACTGAGCAAATATTAGAAAGGAGATTTGGAAAGAAAAATTGTGAAAATTTGAACCATCCCTTTCAATATGGCATTTAATGACACTTATGATCTACATGTTTAAAAGTGTTCCAAAAATTGGAATCTTGATTAGAAATTGGCTTATAAGAGTTACGTAACTTATAAATGAAAAATTTCGCATTCAATTAATAAAGTGCAGGGATGGAGTTATATTTATCATGCTAAGACTTAGACTCTTGATAATTTTGGTTTTGTTCATGTAATGCTTTATTGATTATCTGTGTTCAAGTTCTACATGTATGTTAATTATTTGAAAAAAAAAATTAAAATATTCGGAGAGGTATGGCTTTATAACAAGAAAAGAAATTTCTTAGATACATTAATGTTGTTGAGTACAATTGCGAGAAACATTATCTCTAATAACTACAGATGAAAATTTACACTTTGTATCGCTTTAAGAATATAACCTATTATATATATTATGCACTTATTCATATATATATATATATAACATTATAATTACGAAATTAATAATTTATGTTAATTTACGAAATAAAATATGTTCTCATTGTTTAAATGTATCAATGGATATACCAATGTCCTATGAATGATCAGGATGTAATTTTTCAGAAATAATTAATATGTACATGTTATAAAAATCGTACTAGAATCTCAAATACACTTTCAACAACACTCAAAATCAAATTCATTAATTGGTGAATCTAATCCTTACTTGC
>BMAO01009232.1:0-103598 GCA_019973975.1 Trichonephila clavata | reverse complement strand
TAATAAATAAATATACTAAAATTACATACCGTATATTTTCGAATTTAACCCTAATCTTGTATAAGACGAGATAATTTTTTTTCTTTAAAATTTACCCACATCTTGAAAATGGTATATAAGTTAATTGTAAACCAGATTTCAATACATAGTAGTTTTAAAACGTCGTCATGTTGCCAAGTGGTGGAATAGTTTCTAATCAAACTGCTATAAAGTAAACCTCCAGGTGCTAATGACGATAACTTTATTTTTGGTTGCCCTTTCTGAAGTTAACATATTTTTTTCAGTTCATTTGATATCTTGTGCACTGTCTGTGCTAGTCTTACTTTCTGCACTTCTTTTCCCTTTTAAAAAGTGCCAAAGAAATTTGTATATGTCACGTGATTATTGACCTATGTTTCATGCTTTGGTAGATAATCCACTGTGCATGATGGTTATATGCATTGAGACAACCAATGAGTGAATATAAATTGTACAATTTATTCTAAAACCTGGATTTTTGAGACATTTATGTATTCTTTATGATTAAAGGTTTCATTGAAAACATAAAAAAAAGTCAAAAGATTAAGATAGTTTGCGCATGGCTAATTTAAAATGCTTAAAAAATAATAATTTGCCACAGATTAACGAATTCTTATCTTCTTAGCTTTTTCTTTTACCTTAACTTTAAAATTTTTATAAATACTTTGCTTAAACACGGAAATACATAGTATGTATCGTAAGATTAAAACGTTTTTCAATTATTTTCATTATTAACAGCAAGAAAAATTTGAATTAGAAGGCCGAGATATCAGTTATTAAATAAAAAATTGGAATACATCATTGAGAAAACTCAGAAAAATGTAAACGTTGTCGGTAAATGTGGCCAATTTAAATAATTATGCTACTCAATTCTTATTTTTAAATATTAATGTAGCTGAACTGTATACGACTGTAGTACAAGCGACAAGTCTCGCATTTTTTAAAATACTGCTGTTGGAGCAAATTACTTCGTTCATGAAATTGAAAAAAAAGTATTCGAAACAGTTCAAAAAATTAAGATTTTAAAATTCAGTCGTTAAATATTGCTACACAATAAATTGTCTAAGATTTTGAGCAAAGTATTATAACCCAAATCGATATAGACGCTTTATATGAAATTATTTAAAGAGAACTTTTTACAGAACTTTAATCAAAGGAATGAATTTAAAATAGAATGCTTTAAAAACTTTTTAATAGCTGAAATTTTACATAAAAATTGTAAAGTTTCGAATTTGAATTTTTTTATATTGTTCTTTTTGAGACTTATCATGAATTTTTTTTCTTTTCTGTTTCGAAAACATTCTGAAATTCTAAAACCGTTAACAATAATAATAAAAAAAAATGTCATAGGATAATGAAATTTCCATGATTTTAATAGCTTCCGAATTATTCATTTCCTGCTAAACATCACATAAATAACAGCTAAGAGAGTAGACTTCGACTAAAAACATTTCGTCTTCAATGAAGCGAAATATTCATCAAAACAAAAGTGGATACTTAAGTTATTATAATTTACATTAGAGGCTAGTAGGTCTGTTGAAAATTAGAATTGGTAATAGAAAATGTATTCCAATTGTCAAATTAAGGGACTATATTTGTTTGAAATTGTAATAATCATAACTGTTATGAATTACGGGACAATTAACTTTCTCTCTCTAGTTAGCTCTTTTGGGCTAGAAATTTCATTATGAGTACACCTCTTCATACTGAAATTATTTTAGTCTTAAAACAAGTGTGTTAAAGTAGTAACTTTTAGTTCTTTCCTTAACTTATCTACTCTCAAACTCTAGGAGCAAATTTTTTCCAATTTTTTAATTAAATTCTTCATTTGATTGTTTGCGATTGTTTTAATTACGTAACTTAATTAAAGAATAAAAGGTAAAGAGCTAAAGGGTAAACAGATTTCTTACATTCTTGCAGGAAATGTTAATATAACCCTACCCTAAATTTGTAAGTTTTGCCAAACATTGACAATTTTTTCTGATTTTATTTTATAGGCCATCTTCTTAGCTTGATAAAAATACCAAGGTTATTATTTTCTGTCTGTTCTCTAGAACCAAAAGTACAACTGTTTTAGTAAAAACAGATGTCATTTCTTTAAGCAGTTATATATATATATGTGTGTTTTAAGTTTCTAATTTACAAGGGGTGATCAAATGAAAAGGTACGAAACGACACGGTGGGTACAAATATAGACTTTATTCAAAATATACACCATAGGCCTGAGCACAACGATCCCACTGATGAACAAGCCGCAGGATTCCTTGTTCCCAGAATTCCTGTGGCTGTGACGAGACCCAGTCCTTCACAGTGTCCTTGAGTACGTCGTCCGAGTTGAAGCGTTTTCCTTTCAGGTGTTTCTTCAGTGGACCAAACACATGGAAATCGCAGGGTGACATGTCCGGACTGTAGGACGGATGGTCCAACGTCTCCCATTGGAACTTGTCCAGTTCCATTTGTGTGGACGCGCGTTATCATGGAGCAGAACCACACCCTCCGTGAGCAGCTCCGGTCTTTTGTTCTTGATGGACCTGCGTAGGCGTCGGAGTGTCTCACAGTACACATCGGAGTTAATGCTTTTTCTGTGCTCGAGTAATTCTGTGCTCGCATCATTTGGACGCCACTTTTTATAAGAGCCTTTGCTCTCTCCTGCACATGCGGGCACCCGCGCATGATCCGATCCAGTCAGAGTCTCCAATGGCATCCCGAGATGTCTCGCTACATTCTCCCTTTGCGGAATATGCAAATATTTAACTGTTTCATTTTTATGTCGTTTCGTACCTTTTCATTTGATCACCCCTTGTATCAATCACTGTTTTATTACAAAATTTACCATCCCTGATGTTAGTATAATCACTGTGTTTTAAGCCAATTTATATAACTAAATTAAAGTGCTGTAGTTTTTGTAAAAATTAAAATATCTCTTATCCTAAAGGTCATTTAAAAAAGAATAGCATATAAACTCATCAATATTGAAAATTGAAAATTCGTTGATAAACTGTGTTACAGAATGAGCCCCTTTTATGTTATTTTTTGTAAATGTTTACCCATTTTTTCCCTTTTAGTAGTAATAATTTCCTTTTTTCTTCTTAATTTTAGCATATATTTTTAAATGTTCTACACAAATCTAAAAACCACAAAAAATCTCCATATCTCCATTATTTTTTTTTAAAAAAAGTGGTCGCAAGTAGTCGGATACCTTAACATTGAATCTACTTGTTGAAAGCCACCTAAAAATTCCTTCCGTATTCTCATATTGTCATACAGTAACTCTTCTCCGTGAGCCTGAACCATTATTACTTAATGAATGATTCTTTTTTAAGAAAAGTTTCAACAAGCTCTATCATGTATAATGTTTTATTAATTTATACTGATGCTCTTTTTTATAAGAGTGCACATTTCACTAGAGGAAGAATTTGGAAGTATGACACAATTTCTTATATTTTAGGATGAGTGTTTAATTTATCGTAAAAATGAATGCTGATTTTTTAATGAAAGAAGTAAGTAAATGAACATTTAACTTATTATTCAGTATATGTAATGATTTTTATTTAGGAAAACAATTATGCTACTAATTTTTATCTCTAAATTGAAATTTGCTTACACTTGCATAAAAGCACCTGATACAATTTCATAATTCTAAAAAAATTGTAAACTTTATTGATTGGTAACAAGACATTACATGTGTTTGCTAAATTGTGTAGCTATAAAACAGTTTATATTTCTTTACATAATGCTTAGATAAATATTAAATTATAAATATTTTTTTCATTTTTCTTATTCAGTATAACATACGATAGTAAAAAAAGATCTTAAACGATTCTTTGTAAGCAAACTATAATATTTCACAAAAGAATATTTTATTACTTGTATTGTTATTGCTTTTTCCAACAGATTGGAAGTAACTTAAGATCGAGGCCCACAAATTTCATTGTGGCAAAGGGGGATGAATTGCGTCTGTCATTTTGAATGCAATTTCGGGCACCGTGTAGTTTACAGTTGGATTCTATCGCTTTCCACCCAATTTTGAGGGAGAATATCCTAAGGGTGTTCCAGGGGTCTCCCATCCCTGTTCCCTAAAACGAGTACTTCGAGAGGATTTTGGTCTCACGGAATATTTAGAGTGCTTCCGTTTTCAGAGGGGGGGGGGAGAAAAAGCTATGATCATTATTATTAGTTATTTGCGGCTATAATTAGTTGTTTTCACTTTGAATGAATATACCAATCCAATATTCTCCGAACAATTTCTTTAAAAGAACATTTTAATGTTGTGTGAACGTCAAGGGTTAAAATGTTCATCAATTTGCCTTTCACTAACTTGCTTAGTGAAAACTCGAATTCTGGTTTCAAAGTGAAAAGACATGTATAGATTTCTTGTTCAAATTCCAAAAATACAAAATCTACTCGTAGAAATCCCCCAAAATAGACTTCTTTACCGTTGGAACACATGTGATTAAAAGATAATGTGAGTTTAAAAAAGTTGAAATGAATTAAGTTTTCCATTTAATGTAAATGCATATACGTTATAGAACGAGGCTACACGATCTTGATTTGAAAGAGATTCGAAACATTGAATACGTATCGATTTAAAATATTAATCATAACTTCCCTAATTCAAAATACTCGTCTAAAAGCCATTTTTATAATATTATTGTATAATGAATTATTGCAAGGTACAATGTGTTCGAATATTTCCTCTTATCATTTTTATACCAAAAAAAAATCGGCTGTGAATTACTTTTTAAATAAGAAGTTTCAAAAACAATAAGTGCTCTTCATAAACTAAAAACTATCATCATATGCGGCAAGAGAGCCCCTCGTGGTCTATTGCCTTCCTTTGAAGTTTCCTTCACCTTTTCCTCTCAACTTACCTTCGTTCTCCAAGTTTTCTCATTTATAATACTTAAGTCTGATTCCACTGAGACTGCTCATCTCAGCCTTGGTCCTTCACGCTTCCATTTGTTATGAAATCTAATGCAAAAAGAAGAGGGAAAAAACTAAAAACTATATTTACTAAAAATTACTCTTTATCAAATTAAACCCATAAAATGAAATCAAATTATTAAAAACACTAAATCGTACTTCATATATCACACAAAACTCATCAACTATCATCTGAATGTCTTGAAGCTGGTAATTGCATTAAAGAACTATTCACTGAGAGCTTTTAAATAATAGCTTAAATTAGATTAAAGATTTCTGCTTAAATAAGGAACTGAATTTTGTATGACCTACTAATTGTAATTTAACTATTATAATGCAGTTAAAGGGAAAGAAATACATGTTTGATCTATTTGCTGTAATCGTTATTAGTTTAATAATAGTTAGCTTAATTGACAGACACATTTTTTGATTTTTTTTTTTGCATAGAATAATGCATTCTCTTTTGTATGCATCGTCATTTCTCTGGAAAATCGTTTTTAAAGAAGGTATTATTTAAAACTGTTATTTGGCAAGTACATGAAGATTTGATCATTGAGGCATACATATCAATTAATTATTCATGAAGAATGTTAAGAATAATATCTTATGAAATGAATTAATAGGCGCACACATTTTTTTACTAACATAGAATTTACATATATTGCTACAAATTTGCGTAGGGAGAAAGGAATCGACGACTGAATCGAATTAATTGATAACTGAATCTATTAATTAATCTGTTATTTTACCAGATTTTATTAATGGACAAAGACCAACAATGATTTATAAAACAAAATGATGTAAATACACAAACAAATATTATAACAGATTATTTACAGTAATGGAAAAACACACTCATTATACAAACAAGCTTTACAGCGCTCCAGAAATGGCTATCTAGAACAGTTCCATTCGCAGCAACTCAGGCAGGTAAAGTTTATGTCTTATCCCAGACAAATCACAAGTAAAGTAAAAATTGAACTGAAACGAACTTTGCCTCAAAAGTCTTATATAGCCTCATTGAAATTTCCAAAAGAGATGATCCATGATACTCCTCGATGGTTCCTTGGTAATATAACTTTTTTTGCCAAATATTTCACAAATCTAGGAGCCCTCGTCACAATCTGGTTACCTTACAATGCTAATAGTGAACTTGTTAGCCCAACATCCCTCAAGGAGTGCAACACTGCTGGAAAATACACACGCACACCACCCCCCCACACACGCACCCCACCCCCACCACTTACATTTACACTACAAGCTTTAAAATTATAAATTTGACTTTTTTTCGATTATTTCCTCAGTATAGTATACAGGGTGGTCCCCAATTCAGGGCACAAACTTTCAGGGTAGATACAGGACATTGTAAGAATCATTTATTGTATAGGAATGCATGGGCGCAAGTGACACGGGGGGTGCAACAAGGGGAAATAAAAGAAAAGAGAAATGGAAGTATCGGTTAATTACTTTGCCGGTAGTGGGCAGCAGATATCTAGAGGCCGTTCAACATGATGCATCTCAGGAGGGGAATGTGCTGTTCGTTATTGTGCTGTCGTCTACGATGGGAGACTTTACGCATGCTGAAAAACCAGACATGCATTACATGCATTACTGTGTAAATGATAATGGCGAAGTTGAGCCACGAATGTATCACACGCAGTTTAGTAATCGACGAATGTTGGATCAAAGATATTTTCAGCGGTAACATTGTCAACTTCGTGAAACACGTTCGTTCCACGCCACCAGACATAATACTGATCGACAAAGAGATATACGAAGTCCAAGCCTAGAAGAAGACATCTTGAACATTGTGGCTGGTAGACCCCAGTCAGGTACAAAAGCTGTTGCTTAGATCAGTGATGTGTTAGTCATCAGACTATTTGTAGAGTGTTAAACGAAAATCGCTTACACTTCCATTTATCAGCTAGTACGAGCTTTGAATCCTGCAGATTTTGTTCTCCGACTGCTCGTGAGTAGTACAGAGATTTGCACTGCAGCTGGACTTCGTAGCTCATGTGCTGTGAATATTTATGAACAGTTATTGTAAACATTACATTTGTCAGAGACGCTTTCAATAAACACTTTGTCTTTCCTTTTGTCTCTTATTTTTTGTGTTTGTGCCTCACCGCGTCACTTGCACCTATACATTCCTATACAATAGATGATTGTTTTAATGTCCTGTACCTGTTTGTACCATGAATTCGGGACCATCCTGGATAAGTTTTCTGTACCAATTATATATTTTTTTCAGTTATTGGTTCTTGTGTTTTTTTAACAAAATATTAATTGAATGTTTTTTTCTCTTAAAATATTAAAAAAATTTTGAGTTATTTTTACTGCAAGAAATGTCAATATATTGCTTTTGAAAAGAAGCACTCAGGAATATTGAAAAATTATATAAGAAAAGTAATAATTCTGTTTCCTTCTATCGGAAATCATTTGCAAGAAAAGAGAAAAAAAAATTAAGAATGAGATTTCAAATTTAAATCTATCTTTTTCTGACTCTGATTCGCCATTGGAATTGTTGATGTTTCTCACCGCAACATTTGGATTGGATCCGAACTAAATGGAAGTTGCTCGGACAATATCATTATGCGATTATTTAATAGTAAATAAACGCTTAAGTCTAGACAAGTAAATGCTATCTAGCGGATACAATAATTTTCTCACTCCAGCAGTGTAAATATCATTTAACTTTCTGGAAATATTAATTCTTTTACTCTTTGATTCATAATCACGCAAATACTTCACTTTAAATGCTTTGATTCATCTATATATAACGTCTCCTCTGTAGGAAAGTGACAGTTAAAATTTCAATAAAATTTTACAGAAAATAATCTTAAGTTAGTTCTGAAAGGTTAACCTCACGAGATGGCATGTTACAAATGTAAAAATATATAAAATGCAAATGTAACGTATATATACAAACTTTAACGTAAATATGTCTGTTTATGTAAAAAATATTTTATCCAGTTTTTTTTAAAATAATCTAAGCAATTTTTTATACTTTTCCGTTTGTTTTCCTGGATTGACTTAAAATTTTTCAAGAATGAATGAAATAATAATAATATAATATACAAAGAGACTCTGGGGTATTATTCTTTTAGACAAAGCCATTAGATTCATAAATACAATACTGGATAACATCTATTCCTAAACTATACTTTTAATCTTTGTGTTTTACTTTTCTTATTGTGCATTAAAATCCATTTCTACCTCTTTTCACAATTGTTATTATTCTTCAACAAAAGAATCATTATGTTTGGGTCAGAGCAGGTTTTAGCAAATCCCAAATCTTTTTTGGTTTGTTTGCTTTTCCCTTTACAAAATAGCTTCTACTATATAAAGTATTCTCAATTTCTAAATAGGACACATATGTTGAATGACGGAAACGTGACAAACATTCCATGTTGTATGTCTTTGAGTGGCTTTCCAATAATGTGCTTTTATAAATTTGGACTTCTATTCTACATAAATCGTTATTGGAAGGCTCGTAACCTCCGTTATGATTATGTTGTTAAGTGTGGCACGTAAAGTTTGAAACATTTTTGTGTTATACGTTTTAAACATTTTTCCTTTACTAATTAGACCATTGACGTAAAGGGCTATCTCTCTTCTATTTCTTAATTTCTGTTTTTTTTTTTAAAATTGTGTGGATTTAGTTCTTATTCATCTTTCACTTTTGCAAAAAAAAAAAAAAATTACGGATTATTAGCAACAAATTATTATTAAGAAAAGTGGTACAAAAGTGTACCATCATCATTATCGCTTGTGAGATATTCATAAAGTTCCACAAAAATTGACAAATATACAAAAAAAAACCATTATTTTTATCTATTTGAGTATAAGAAAAAATATTTTTAAAATTATTAGACTAATTGTTTTATTAATTTAAAATTGAAAACAATTAAAATATTAAATATTATCAAATTTCTATCCATATCCACATATATATTTTTATGTAAGTTTATATTCACAACTTTTTTTTGGACATGTTTATTAGTGTAATTTTTAGTCATGAACTTTTGATAAATGAACGTAAGTTTGCACCGACTTTCTTTATTGCATTAATTCTTCAATTACTCTACATTATCTTTGGATGAAATTGAATTTGATGAAAAGCCATACCGCGTGCTGGGTTGTTTTGATGTATTGCAGGTGTGTTTTGGAGACGCACAAGACATATTGGTGAGAATAACTCTGTAGCGGTGGTATCTATATAAGCCAGTAACATTCTCCGTACTAAGAGGATCATTTTAGTACAGTCGTTATGTTATGTGCTTACGAATCCGAAGGAGCGAGTTCTATTCTCCTTCATTGGTGACCCTGGGAACTTCGAACAAACTCAACTTCGCGCAGCAGTCACGGCGCGATCTATCCACCGAAAATGAAACAAAAGCCGTCTCACACACGACGCAATCAACAAGCCGTCTTGCACGAATGATACAGCAAGAAAAGCCGTCACAATCTAGTGACGCAACAACTCACATACTCGCCATAATAACGATATCATTCGTTCGCCTTACCGACTCACTGGTAGGAGAGTGTGTGGCAGTGGTATCTATATAAGCCAGTAACAACCTCCGTGCAAGATGATCATTTTAGTACAGTGGTTATGTTTTTTGTTTACGAAAAGGTAGGTACCGTGAACGAATCCTCCTTCAATTCTTTATATAACTGTCATTTTACCTTTCTTCCATATGTAAAATTTGAGGCTCAGCTCTATTCTATGGGGAATACCCACATTATTCCATACGATGCATCTAAAGGATTTATTACTCGAGCATGTGTGTTAACTTGGTGGCAATGAAATTTTTGACCATCACTACTCATTTACTGTGGTCACCGCCGATACCACGTAAATATTTTTAGTAATTTGAATATTAAATACTGGTGTGTTTCATAAAATCTAACCAAAACTGTAGGAGGAGATAACACTCATCCAAACAAACAGCTTTAATCAAAGAATGTATGCTCGCGGAATCAAAATACAAAGGTGTTACAGAATTTGCTTACTTGTGGTATATACATATGTTAAAGCTTCATGGCTGTTGAGAGTTACAGGAAGAAGAGTGACATTAATAGAATTCAAATGTGATATGGAAAAAAAGAACTTTTTTTTGTAAAATTGAGCCTCGATTTATACACAACAGCTGCTTATCCCAATGTGTAACTGTCGATCGTGATAGGAGCATTTCGGAAGACTTTACCTTTTATTATTAGGAAAATAATAATATGCATTTAATCTACGGAATTACAGTTGAAAATGACTAAGAAGCCCAATGATTGTACGGAGGAGGGTTTCCAAACTGTTAGTTGTTCAACCGTAAAACAATTGAGCATTTGCAATGTCAATTGTGTGAGATGGTATCTGTTTTCGATTCCCGGTCGGATACAGGCTGTGGGAAGACGAACGGATCGTTAGATGGGGAAAAAGCTAGTCTGGTTACGGTGGATGATCATCCAAATATAAGTACTAGAAAATTAGCTAGGCAATTGCATGCATCGCATTCCTTGACTTTGAGAGTTCTGAAGGATGGCCATTTACGTTTTTGACATGTTTAAATAGTCTATGAACTGACTCAAAGGAATTTTACTCGTCATGTAGATTCACCCGGTGGTTTTTGCTAAACAGCGTGATAAATCCAGCTTTCAGGGCAACTGTGCTTTTCATGGGGATATGCTCCGTCACACATTTAATACAGCCAATATGCATAGGAGGTTGTAAATCCACATGCTTATCAGCGATGCTTTTCTATCAATGTATGGGCAGGTATTAGAAGAACCGAGCTGCTGAGACCTTATCTTCTGCCAGATTGTTTTGATAGGAAATGTTGAGTGGCATTCTGGAGAGTAATGTAATTTCAACAAGCTGAAGCAAGACCCCATTATATACATAACGCGCAGAACACGCTGTATATAAGATCACCGATACGATAATTTAGGCAAGGTAATTCTGTATCTTGGTCAGCGCTCTTGCTAGATCTTTCCTGCCTCGATCCCTTTTTGTGCAGACACTTGAACACCTTGAACACTCTCGTGTATGAGATCGGCAATGAGTCTGCATTAGAACTTGTCATCAGAACTTTGTCCTTTTCAGGAGAAATGTGCGAAATTCTTGAGGTTTTCTCAAAATTTACCAATATTTTCTTCGACGTTGTACCACGTGCACAGCCACTGTCATTCACTGTTTTGAACACTTATCATAATCGCATGTATTAAAAGCTTTTGTAACTTAATCGTTATTTGTGCGTTTTTGCCTCGTATAACATGAAGTTTGACTACTTGTATTACTTCTGTGTTTAAATTCCTACTAGGCATTCTTTGATAAAAGTTTTATGTTTAAATATGTACTATCTCCTCTTAAAGATTTGTGAATCTTTATAAAACACCTTGAATACATGTTTAATTTTAATGTTCATTAAATGACAAGATATTGCCACTGAGTTTTTAAGAAATTAACCTCACACATATTGTTTATGAACTCAAAAACTGGAGAAAAAGAATTATGCTAAGCGTCTTTCATTTTCAATCAATTGTAAAAGAGCCACTTTCATAAAATCTTTCAAAGAAAGTTGAGATAGTGAAAATAAACTTTTTTTTGAAAAATCTATCTATAGAAGGGAACTTTCTGTTCGAATATTTCCTTCCTTCTCTAATGCTCTAAGTAAACTTCTTTTCTCCTATTCTTCGGGTAAAAATATGGCTCTTAGGTTTGTATTCTAGAGTTAAAAGAGTATTGATATTTGGATGAGAATGTTCTTCAAAATGGAAAATATGCTATTCATATCAATATGTTTTGAAGAAAGAAGAGATGAATGTGCATAAAATAATTTGTTGGGATACTTAAGATATAAACAAAATTTCAATAAAATAATATGTGGAAAAGATTTTGATAATCTTACTTTATAATATTTTTGAATCCGTAGAGTATCATTAATATAGTTTAATACAAATGTTGGACATCTGCATTTATTTGCATTTTAAAACTGAAAAAAAATCATTTTTTGCAATCACGATTTAAATTAAGTCTTAGATTTAAAGATTTTATTAATTTAAAGTGTCGCATAAGAAAGGAGAACAAAATCAGAGAATATATATATTCTTTTATCTAAAAAGCAAATTTGATCCTGAGAAAACTGCTTATTTTATTTTATTACATGCATAACTATTGTTTTTCTAACACAAATATTTTCACTATTTTTTTTAGATTCAAATAAACAAATAATTCCAAATATTTTGTTGTGACCATGGTATTCGCTGAGACATGGTCGCCAACTCGTAAACAACGATGTTTTTGTTGTGTAATATGTTGGAAACCTGGTCTCATTAAGAATTTTGCCTTGTAGATAGCTGATGCACGTTAAAACTGACGAGACTCAAATTTATTACGTTGTTATAGTGGAGAAGCTTTGAAAGTGAGGTACTAGTTAAGGTGTCGTGCTGGTGTCATTCAGAATCGTGCCATGTAAAGGGTTGATGTATGCTAAATTTATCCAGACTCAAAGTCAAGTTCTAGTTAAGATGTCGTGCTGGTGTCATTAAAGATCTTGCAATGTATAGAGCTGATGCACGTAAAAACTATTGAGGCAAAATTTCACACGTTGCTGTTGTGGGTAAACTTACATAGTGAGTTACTGGTTAGGGTGCCGTGCTGGTATCCGAAATCTTGACATGTAGAGGGCTGATGCACACGTTAAATCTTTCGAGACTGGTTATAGTTAAGGTTTCGTGTTGATGTCATTAAGGATCTTAAAATGTTGAGGTCTGATGTATGTTAAATCTGTCGAGGCTCGAAGTTCTCACGTTGCTATATTGGGGGAAGTTTAGAAAATGTGGTACTAATTAAGGTGTCGTGCTGGTGTCATTCAGAATCTTGCCATGTAGAGGGCTTGCTGATTTTGTCGAGACTCAAATTCGGGTTCTAGTTAAGTTGTCTTGCTGGTGTCAATAATGATCTTGCTATTAAGGGGCTGGTGCACGTTAAAACTGCCGAGGCTCAACATTTTCCCGTTGTTATAGTGGGGAAGTTCAGGAAAAAAAAATCGCAGGAAAAATATTTAATATAACAAAGTATACATGAAGAACGTTACATAAATTGCCTTTCTTTGATATAAAAAATATTGTAAGAAATAACCACAAATAATTTATTTTACTAAAAATAGGAATTAAATGTGAATGCACTTCACTAGCATTTCCTATTAAAGAGCATAAAGGAAATAAGAATGTCTGATTACCTATGGAAGATAAAATATAAAATACAAATTCATTAGTTAAATTTAAACGAAAAAAATATGGTTAAAAGTGTTGTTTATTTCATTTTACTTAGGAATTTAACATATACAGTAGAACCTGTTTTGGTGCGGTCCTTTATTATGCGATTTTATTTTTGCGCGATTTTTTTGTGCTATCTTTGTTTATGCCGTATATGAATTTCAACTGCTTTAATGCCACTGTAATGTTTTCTATCAATGAGCATATATAAAATTCAAGACACTATGTTCATTTATTTAAACAGTCTCTCAACAATGCCTGTTCAATTCCTTTCTCTAGGAGTCATACGTAGTCTAGTGGATAGAGCATCGGGCTCCAGAACAGAGGGCCTGGATTCGAGATCACCGATGCCAAACAAATACCCACTGTATACACACGGAGTACGCCCTCGTTAAATCAGTGGTTCCAAAAGTCTTGTGGACGGTCACATTAGAAACCGTGGGGCAGGGTTGTGGAAAATATTTACCTCTCCCCCAGTTCCATGTCTAAATCTAAATTGTGGAGGTGGAGATAGGTGTTGTCGCCATCTATCGTGTAGAAGTTTAACCTGTCTCAGGCTCTGGCAACTTTCATTGCTTCCCTTAGAGGAAGGACACGATAGCATCAACAACTACAATTCCTTTCTCTCAAACACATTAGCAGCACGCTCTGATTTAAGACAAAACTTTCAATGAAAGAGATAATATCAATAATTTATTAGATTATGAAGACGGACAAAAAAGAAGAGCCGGGTTCTTTAAGAGTGGATAAAATATATGCTAGAATCAAGCTTTTCCCAACAAATTTGAAAAGAATTTTCTTAAAATACGTACCAGTTACGAAAGGAGTTTGAAATTCCGAAAAGAGCTTTGATCGTAGTTTTCTGGCTATCGTAACGTTTACATGCAATTGATCAACCAACCGTCGTCGTAAAAACTTATGGTGGCAAAAAATAAATCAATTGAAATTGTATTTTCGATGACGCTAAAGTGATTTTGAACTACTTCATAACAGAAAGATGCGTGGTTTGGATTACGATGAGTAGCAGTGAATTAAGTATGTGCATTTTGAAAAAGTCTCCACGTATACAGTAACAAATTAAATGTTCTTTTTAAAAAAATGTATCCATGTGTAATTTAATTATTTATTTTGTTTGGAAGTACTTTCTCAAAATCTTGTAAATGATTGACGTACTTTCTAAGAACGACTTTTTTTATGCGGTCCCTCTCCACCGCATTAAAAAAACCTATAGTATGTCGACAAAGATATCTGTTATATGTAAAATATTTATGAAATTTTGGAATATTTTATCGTGTGGTTTCTTTTTATGCGGTGCCTAACTTTCGCTCAAAAACAGGTTTTACTGTATTTCTAACAATCATATTTTTTTGCTAAACCATGTTTATGCTTGAAGTTAAGTAAATATAACATGCAAGATAATAATATTTAAACAATCAACGTTCCTCCCATAAATTATGGTATACATAAAACTTTTAAAATTAAACTGAATTTTATTATATAAATATTTTTTTTTATGCATTTGAAAGCACTTCAATTCATATTTATAAACTGACACAATTTCATTAAAAAAAATCTTTAATTGCATATTCAATTGAGTACCATACATAATTTAAATATTTGATATTAATACTAAAGCCAGTCAGTTTTTTTATATTGTAAAAAACTATGTTTATTAAAAAAACCTTGAGTTTTAATTAATTGATTTTTAAGAAAAATATAATTAATGAAATTTTATTAAATGATGAGTAGCCGAAAGGTAAAAATTAACAAGTTATTCCAGAAACTTAACATATGTTCGAAGTATTGACATGCACGCTGATTTAAACTACTCTCAATCTAATTAGAAATACAGGTTTACTAAGCGTCCTTAGTGTCTTTGAAGAAATATTTAAGCCTTTATTCGGGACTTATATAAGAATTCTGTTCCAATAGATACCGGAGGTAACTCAAAACTTTTCCATTTGGTCGTCATTTCCTTAATTTATTTTAAAAGTGACTAATTCGTTAGAAAGGGAAAGGTTTGGCACTTTCTAACGCTTCTACTTTACAGAGCAAAGAAAATTTGATGAACATCGAGTTTTAAGAATCAATTCACTTCATTATTTAGTTATGTAAGCGTGTAATCACATTACTCTGTTCTAGTTCAAATAGTTAAGTTCAAATTCAAATATTTAAGATAACTATTTCTTCGCTTTTTGAAGGGAAAGTCTCTTAGAAAATCCTGAAAATTGCATTTAAAATGTTAACATTGTGCTCGAGAGGGTGGATGTAAGGTATTACAAAATTTTATCTACTGTACTTAAAATAGCGCTTTCTACAAATATAATTGTCATTTTCTAACGTAGGTAATTTTTTTTTCTGAAGATAAAATTTGGATTTATGTTTTTCTGTTTTACTATGGTATTGAATCGACTTAAGAAATGTACCAAACACAAAGCTAAAAGTTTAATACAGAATAGGACGAGCATAAAAAAAAGTTAATTGAAGATAAAGCCAAGAGAAAAGTTTATCCATAAAGAAAAATAAAATAAACATATTAGAAGGAAAAAATATGTGAAAAAATTGTAAGCTATAATTACAATTGGACCCCAATTTATAGAGTTCCTGTTTAAAGAATTTCGTGATTTAAGGAAGTATTAAACAATATCGAGTGGAGTATAATCCCGAAAAAATGACCTTTGTTGACCTACAAACACTCCGCTTAGGGATTTATATTGTAATGAAACTTTTTAATTCTGGGTTTTCTGGTCTATTACCACTACTTCAAAAGTTAGGAATGCAATTAAGGCCTGAAATGAAGGGATATTTTTGGTCAATACAAGAATTGTTGTTTCAACGAGACATCCTAAACCAGATAACAAACTGTCTCGTAAAAATAAGGTCCTTAAAATATAAAAGTTTGAAGTATGAGGTTCAGAAGGCACCACGTAGAAACCTGGTATAGTTTTAATACCTTCCTAAGCCTTTAAAAAGTTTTAGTGCAAATGTAAACTTTATTTTGCATTTTCTGAAGACTGTTAATTTTGTACATAATGGTTCACGGTAACAGCGATATCTCTTAAAGTAGTTGAAATATTTTTATGAAATGTATTTTGAGTTTGTTCTTTGTACTAAATGAATACTTTTGCTAAAAGCTAATTTTTCCATTAAGTAATTTTTAATGTAATTTTATGTGAAAAAAGTTTTTTTTAAAGAAAATTCTGGGGTTTTTCACTTGTATTTAATAATTTTATTGCAAAACTTGAGCTTTTTCAGAATAAAGCATAGTTAAACATTAAAAAATTGTGTTCCTGCAAACATTTTATTTGTTTTTGAAATACATATTTTTTTAGAGTTGTTAGCGAAGGAACAATTTTTTTGTAATATTTTGTTTAAGATTTCTCAATATTTTTAAAAGTAATTTTTCAAAAAAGTCCTTTTTACTATATTTTTATAGCTTTGCAACACACTTACTTTAAAAAATAACAATTAAATAATTATTTAAGTCATATTTTAGAAAATTGTCTCTTAAACCAGTCAGATACCTTAAATGTGATCTTATAATTAGTTTGCAATTAGTTATTCATTAAAAATTTTGTTGTCTTTGTCGTACACATATTTTATTTAATTGAAAATCATTATCATACACTGTTTAACATAGTGTATTACAGATAAGTAAAGTTCTTTGAAAATATTTTAGTGTTAGCATGCCGTCAAATTTTGAAATTGTTAAACGTGTATCGGAACAAAAAAAAATGTTAAGAATGACCGTCTTAGAGCATCCTTCCTAGATAAGTAGATTCCGATTAATATTTTTTTTCTCCATGTAGCCTTGATCTAACCTCTTGATCTAATTAAACAAATTTTATTAAAAATATTTGAGGGAGGAAAAATGATATTTTAACATATCCAGTGCAAGACTACCCATCACTATTTCAAATCAATAAAAATATAAAATAAACAATTATGTTTTTAAACGAAATAATATGTGTTAATTATAAATATAGATATTTAAATTGGCTGAAATAACGAGATAATTTTCTCAATGTTTCTTTCTGAATCTCGATACATTATTTTAGATTAAAAATAATTGTGATTAAACTCATCAATTACTTAAGATAATATTGTTTTTTATTCAATATTGTTTTTCCTCTCTTTTCTCACATTGTTTGATTCTTAGTTGTTTCTCTTTTCAATTACGATTTGACGAACAATTTTTCTTTATACCTCAGAGATATTCTTTGTTGTGCTTTTGCAAATAAAATACCACTTTTCATTTAAATTTAAGTTATTTTAAAATGTTTTTATATTTATTTTTCTGATAGAAAATTAATTAAAGATTGAGTTCTCAATCTTGTAAAAATCACATTGAATCTGAATAAAGTAAAATGGCAAAATTATAAAATGGTCCCCTTTGGGAATTTAAATTAGATTTCCATTTAACTTTTATAAGTCAACAATAATGGAGACACATAAATAAATAAGTTTACGAAATAATAAATGAAAATTGTGAATTGGACAGCTAAGTGGCATGCAATGAAAAGACAAAAAAGTGGAACTGGATCCTTGATTTCTTTAACACGGATAAACAAGAAAAATTAAAAGAAATATTCAAAAAGTTTTTTTTATAAGAAAAGAAAATTAATTAAAAAGACATATCGAAAAAAATAGTTTTCTTTGAATTTCTCGCTCAATAATTAGAATAAGCAGATTTTCTTCATTAGATTCCACTTAGATCAATAAACATTATTTTCCTTAAAAATAAAACACCACATTTTTTTCCGAAAGATAATATGGACTACTTCTAAAGCAATTTCTGTGTACCATTTTTTTAAGTGAGGATTTACCTTTAGTTTTTTGTTGTCAATAGCTTGTGTGTTATTTGCCTTATATTTTTCTAGAAATGTCATAAACATTTATAAAAAAAGAAATGCATTTTGCTCTGAATTTTTTTATCCATACGTAGAAAGGATTTGTTTAAATATAATCGATAAAACAATTTTACGTACCTTTATTTTTTTTTATAAAATTTTGCAGACCCGTTTCTTTTATCGACAGACTTAAAACAATGATTTCTTAAGAACTGTTTACTTAATTAATAATATGTATGGATTAGTTTTGCTTATTTTTGAATAACTCGCACACAACAAGGGTGAGCATTTTGTTTTTGCTGGCTGGTTTTCCTAACAGTGAAAAATAAAAGACGAATCTTTGATCACTCACGGAATGAAATCTCGGTTCAAAGTGAATTGTCTGACTGTCTTGGCGAGTCACTAGTTACCTATCCCTGGCATCTATGATGTTTCATAAAATAAAGTAACAATATCTCAGATGGTTTCACAAATTTTTCATGTGAATTGAATTCTCCGTCTAGACATATCGTTCAGAAAGAAATCTGTCTAGACACATTATCTGTCGATAGCATCATTTAGATGCCGTTGATAGATGAAGCTAGTTATTCAAAATCTCAGTTAGAAAAGGGAGTCATCAATGGAAACACAGTTGGTGACTGAAGTAAGAAGTGTGATAACGTTTTCGCGTTTAAAGAAAGCTTTCCAAGCTAGAATTATAAGAGACGAAGGAATTTAAAGTTTGTGGAACCAAAATGAACATCACGAGAATAAATTCGAATTGGATTCAAGGCATTCAATAAACCTAGAACATATGCAGTAGGCGATCAAATCTCAGGATAACTAAGTACGCCACTTCAGATAGCAATATGTCAGTGATTTTTATTTCTTGGAATTGAAAGAAGCATATTTCAAAATCAGTTCCAAAAATATCAAGTCGCCTTGACGTGGTTTCAGTATCTTGACTTTTATTCGATATGTATGAGTGCTGTCGTAAAAAATGCTACAAAAAATGATGACTTAGTGAAGATGTAATACATACCAGTAACGGTGTATCTATTTTTGGATTTGTGAATAAAAATTTCTACTCAAAGTGTTTATCCCTTGCTTTTTGAACTGCCCTCGTAATTCTGATTTTTTAATGCAATTCTTTAAACTAAAAGAAATGTGTTACTGATATATTGTGACGGATCTTTGCGTGGTTCTACTAATATATTCTTTCTCTTTAAAACAAAATATTTATTTCAACCAACTTTCATCGAGAAACCAAACATGATTTATGTAAATGAGGTATTTTATATAAATTCGGTTTTCGCGAGTTGACGAGGAAAGTGAAGTAAGAGGTTAAGTCAAGTGAAGTAAAGTGAAGGAAAGGAAGGGAGCAAGTGATCTGTTGACACGTTGTTGTTGACAAGCTGAAGTTGATACGTTTGATGAGTGCAAGTAGGAGTGAACTTGAAGTTCGAGAATTAGTAAAAGGATTGCAGAGCGTGGAACCTACGACATTGAACAAGCCTAAGATAGTGCCTGCAAGTTACCGTGTAGCATCCGCAACATTAAAGGTACAGGTACTGCGTTCTTAATTAAATAGAAGCTAGTTATTAATGTGCGATGTAGTTGTAATTGAGCGCATTTAAGCTGTCTTAGGTTCAGTTGAGAGTCTGTAATAGTATCCCCGTATCAGAGTATCTCACCTCTGTACTATACCATAGTTCATATACCTGAATTAGAGTTGTATTGTGCCTGATCTATAATAAGAATTAATAAATCAGTTAGATTGAAAACAAGTCTGTGGATTATTCTATTCCTCCTACACATCTAGCCGGGTTTACAGGTAGACAAGAGGGTTCGGATTTAAGGAGTATATATATATATATATATATATATAACCAGAAGTTACCACAATATTATACACCGAAATTTCTCAATATTTCTTTTAATAAAAATTACAGTTTAAGTGAAAATGATAACCTGCATGTTTTGAATACAAAAATTGTGTAACAATAATATTAACATCGGATAGGAATATTAACATAATTAAAATAATTATTCAACTATTCATTAAAAATTGTGATTAAGTATTTGAACTCCTGATTTCTCTGACGTCAATACAAAAAAAAAGGATACATGTACTTGAAGTATGTAGTGAAATAGTAATGTTTTATAAATAGTTATTTATTAATGTTAATAGTAATGTTTATAGAAATGTTTTTTACACAAAAATACCTCATTAGCTATGGGAACTTTCTCAAAGTATCCAGGTATATCAATACGGAATTAGAGCTAATAATATTTTCCCTGATTAAATAAAGATTTAAAAAGAACAGTATATAAATACTTGTACTTCACCGTAAATACATTATCTATTAAAAGAAATTAAAAGTGTGTTTCTTAACTTATTTTTACACTATGAAAAGACGAACTTAAGAAATTATAGATATTATGAGTTTTGTATGAAAAAAATAACACTAGAGAATAAATAATAAATATATGCTCTCATAAAATTCGATTATTATTTTAGGTAATTATGAAGCAAAGCAATAAATGCATGCCTAATTTTAAATAAAATCTTTAAGCTTGAATTAGAAAAAAAGAGCACAAGACGTATTTACGTAAAGGATGTGCATTAATAACTTCATCTCGCAGCTAAAGAATAAAAATTAAATATCGAGGAAAAAAGTGTTTATCGAAAGACTTAACGAGCAGCAGAAATAAAATGAAATATTCATGGCTTAATGAAGACTTGTATGTAAAATCTCGGAAGATTCACTGAAAGAATTAAATGAAGTTTATTTATGCATCTAAAAGAGGCATTAAAGAGGAAAATCCTAAAATAAGAACCCTGAGTACTTCAAACTATACTTTTTTTCAAAACTTTTTCTCAATTATTATTGTCAATGTTTATCTAACTAGAACTTTTTCTGACTCTTGCTGTTAATTTAATTAATCATCAGAACCTTATTGAAGAATTTATGCAAGTGAAAATGGAACGATGAGTATTAATCAATAACTGTTAAATTCTATTTATAACTTTTGAGATAAATTTTACTAGCACAGATGAATGTTTTTTATTTATTATAATGCGTTCCAAATGTAGTGCAACTTTTTTTAAAGAAAAATATAAAGAGGGAGGAGATTTTTTTTTCATATGTAAATCCAATTCGAAATATGATTTGAAAAAAATGAAAGGTACTTTTTCGCTTTAATTTTCAATTCAAAATATGTTTATGAAATATGGTACGTAAATTATGTACTTTCTTTGAATGAATTGTATGTGTGTGATACTGTACTTCAATTTATTTGTTACATTTGGGAAATAACAATGAAAATAATGTGTATCTGAACTTCATCCATCATTTCGTAGAAGTTCAAATTACATTTTTTATTTTCAGCTTTGCGGTCAAATATTTTAATGAATATTTCGTATATTTTTAAAGACAATACTATTAATAGGATCCAACACGTGAATTCATTGCAATTGCTATTTTTTAAGGAGTAATTTAAATGGTTAATGTTGCATGAAAGAGCAATTGTTAAATTTTTAAATTTATTACTAGTAATTTATCTGGAAAGAATACATTCAATAAATTAATTGTGCCTGCATTATTTAAAATTAAAATTATTTACGTTTATCCTCCATAATTTAAAGTTAAGTAAATATAGAACTGAGTAAATTATATAATATATATATATATATAATTACTTTTGTCAATTGTTGATAAGTTTTTAACATATTTGATAATACAAAGAAATATTCCTATTCCGTTTTGAGCATGTTTGACAAATGTGTACCGTACTATAATTGCATATATTTTGAACAACTGTTATTAATTTTTCTATTACTGTTATTTTCAATTATAATGTCTTGTAAAAATAAATATCTGTAATTTTACTTCTTCTTTATTGGAGAACATAAAAATAGAAAGGTCTACAATATAGGCATAGGCAATTTACAATATAGGCAGAGAATTTTAAGATAAAAAGTTGAAAAGTAGAGTTATATATAAGATAGATTCAAAGGATAAAATCTAAATTCACAAAGACTCAGAATGCCATGAAATTTTTAGGAAACCAGTAGAATTCAAAGCAAAGACACCCACTTCTAATTGAGTATTATATGTTTAACCCACGATCCTCGCGCGGGGTGCTGTGTACACCCCAACAACAAAAAAAGCCTCCTAGAATTTCAAAAAGAATACGCAGAACCGTGATTTTTTCAGTAGCTGCTCATTTTAGGTCATTGAACCTTCAGGCATGATGCAATCATTCTCGCTCGGACGATTGGAACGTAACGACCTTCAAAAAATTTATCTGGGGTACTGAGAACTCCCCGCGAGCAATTGAGTTATGTTTACAGTTTGCTCTGCATGTTTGGAAAATGATTAAAATATTTGTTTTTTAATTTCTACTATCCTTAACATTAATTACGAAGTAAGTTTATTACTGGTATAAACGTTTTACTCGTGGTTTACAAAAAATACAAAATTATGTATTTTAAAATGAAAATTTTGCAGGTTTATTTTAAACTAATGTCAGTCTAATTTGTGTAAAATAAATTTAATATTTTTATTTGTATCATACAAAAAACATCTTGTATTTTGCAAATGTGCATCATTTTTTACTTAATTTTTTTCATATTTAAATAAACGTGTTAAAAGTTTGGGGTGTTCTCTACACCCCGCGAGTAACGACAGTAGAAAAACAGGCGCGAGTGACCGTGGGTTAAAATAAAAAGTTGGATCGAATTAGAATGCTAGGAGCATTGAATAAAATAATTCCATGTTAGTTCGTAATATTGAGATTTTCTTAAATGGGAACGTATTAGGTAAAAGTTAATTACCTTTCGGCACGATTTTCTTCTTAAGAGCAACAAAAATTTGGACAATTAATATTTATTTTCTCAAAAAGTCTCGAAGAAGGAAATTCATCATTTAAACTAGTGTTTAGCAGACAAGATCTCATAATGAATAGCAAATGTTAAAAATTCACTCCTCTGCTGTACTCAAAGAAAACATAAATAAGAAAAATAAATATCTAAAATAATCTAATTGTAGCATATTCTCAGGGAAAAATGAGTTAACTCAATAAGGGGGGAGGAGAGGTGAACAGAAAACAACTGTATTCTTAATTAATTTTTAGAAGGAACCAAATTATGAATGAATATGAAAATTCAAGGAATTATAAATGGCTTCGTTAATTTTTTTTGTTGCTCATAGTAAGAGAAAAAAAAATAATTTTAGCAATCAAATAATCCTTAATTACTGTACTGAATCCTATTTCTGAAATTGAAGTTTATCGAAATCTGTGATGTATGGAAATTGATTATTGCATTCTATCTGCTTCATGAGATTACTTGCCTATTTTGTTACCTCCATAATTTGGGAGTTGCAGAATATTGAAGAACAGATGTTTATACTCCAGTTTTAATTTTGGCTGCCTAGGATAATACTTCACAAATACTTTCTTCTTCAAAAAATTTATCTAACTGAATTTTCTTTTCAATCTTTCATCTTCGATAAATAAGAATACGTAGACTACATCATTTAGAATGTTTTAGTTTGATCGAAAAAGAATTCTCAAAAAGAAAGATCTGATTTTTATAGATATTCCATATTGAAAAGTATATTGACTTTGGTTCTAGTCTATAAGTCTTTTGAAAGCCTTTTTTCTAAAGATTAAAACTGATATAAAAAGGAAAAATCGAAAAAAAATCAGTTTTTTTTTGGCTTAATTTTATATAGTCATACATGAAAAAATATAAAATCATAAATAAAAGTGACGTTAATTACATTAAAATGAAGTTTTTGTTACATTGTTTAATCAGCAAAATACAATTTCTTTAAAATCATTGAAAAATTCGCGTTTTCCTTTTTATATAGTTATTTGTTGTTCTTTTTTATCTTCCTTCTTTTTGGCCGGTATAGAAGAGAACACATATTCGTGTAGTTTTCTGCATGGATTCATCCACTCGAAAACTTAATGTTATAATAAGTGCATTATAGATAAGAGGAAACATGTATTCTTTATTTAATTAATAAATTTTTGTAAATTTTTTAAAATTATTCTACTTACATTCCTCTTAAAGCAGTGATTCCCAAAGTGGTCTATATAGACCACCAGGGGTCTATGACGATCTGTAAGGGGTCCACGACAGTAAAATAATAATTTGGGGGTCCATGAGGTGTAAATGGGGTCTACGATTGTGGCTCTCATTAAACCAGATCGTGACTAATATTAAAAGGAAATTTAATCAAGTGGAAACTAGACTTACCTATTTAACAGATTTATTTACTAAATTTAATGAAGTTTGTTTGCAGTTACAAGGCGACAGCATAAATGTGTTATAAGAATTACATTTCGCACAGCCTTTCTTGCCAGAATTAAGCTAAAGGAGCATAATTTTGGACGTCGCCAACATTTAAATGCCTTTTTTTTAAATTTTGAAACTATGGTAGTACCACAGAAGACAATGAATTCATATGGTCACTTTGAAAAAAAAAATTATATTATAAGAATTAAGCACTAGGAATATGCACTAACGAAGATCTTAAAAGTAAAGTTTAGAAACGATGTCAACAATTTTAGCTTTAAAAGATATACCTGTTATTCATTCCATATTATGGAATATCTTGAGAAAGCTTTTAATTGTTTTTTCGATTGAGAAGGTGTGCTTGCCAATCTCCAAAAAAAAAAAATACTAGACACCATTAACCGAGGAGATGTTTAGGGTTAAACCCTGATAAGAGAGAGAGAGAGAGATTGATGTCAAATGTTGAAAGCTTATTGCATCCCCAGATTCCTCAAAAAGCACATGTTTGTTGCACAGTTACTTTATGTAACATTAGTTAAATTTTAATTTAATTAACTAATTAAATTAACTAACATGTGTTTTCTTAAATTTTAAACTCTTTTATACTTCACTACAGTTAAAAATTTTAATCTTTTATAGCAAATAGCTCTATACATGCTGTCAAAACACAATTAAGTTGATAAATTTGCACAAATTTAGTATTAGGAAATTAGGGGTCTACCCCAAACAGAAAAACCTGCCAAGGGGTCTATGAGGCTAAAAAGTTTGGGAACCTATGCCTTAAAGAGTAGAATTTTTAGAAAATGTTGTTACACTTAATATATAAATGATTAATTAAAATCATTAAAAATAATGTACGTTATATTCGAATAAATATACCAAAAATAGTATAATTAAATGTATACATTATAAATACATTTATATAGACTAAATTATTTAATTTTATTACGTTTAATTACATAACTTGCCAATTCATTATTACGAGAAAGGAGTAAATACCACGTTAGACAATCTTACAAATTGAACCAATAGTGAAACCCTAAACATAAACCTGTTATGAAAAAACGATTGGATTTATCAGCAGAACTGAGTTCCTGCTCATAAGACTCTGAAGACGACCCAGCTGTGGTTTAAAGAAAATGTCCCGGACTTCATAAAACGCAAAGATTGACCTTCCAGCTTTCGAAATTTAAATCCACAGGACTTTAAGTCATGATTAATATTGGAGGCGAAGGTGTGCCAAAATGACATTACACAATTTGAATAGTCTCAAATGTTCTTGAAGTAAAACAATGATAGACATTCGTATGCAGTTTGCATGTATTTCGACAGTTAAGTGTGACGAAAGAGACTTAAGCTCTTGAGAAGTCAAAAGGGGATCAATTTGAATAAAATAAGCCTGATGTTAAATTTTAAGGGTAGATTAAACCATTTTTAGATACTAATAGGTAGTAAAGTAGTATAGGTAGATTAACAACATTATTTAGTTTTAAGTTTCATCGCAAAATTTTTATCTTAACTCTTTTACAATTGTATTAGATCTTATGGCACGACTAAATATAGTGGGAATAAATAAAATGTATAAATCTTGATGATATAACAAAGAAGACGAACTATAAATTTTTTTCAACAATGAATGAATACTTCTGCATTTCGAAAAGAGAAACTGGAGCATATTTTCTCTGAAAAATTCTGTTTTGATTATGTGGATCGACTCAGTACATCAAAATGGTGTGGTGTATGAAAATGCCTTGATTCTTCGTATTCCTTTCCTATTCCTGGTAAATATGACGAATGTTTTTTTAAAAAAAATAATATATAGCAAAAGTGAAAAGAGTTCAAAATTATGTTTATTTATTTTGTAGCATTTGGCGAAAGAACTATTTGAATTTAAAGTATTTTATGTACACAAATGGCTTTCTGTATTAAACAATATTTTAATATTACTATATGGAATTTATTAAACATTTGGTACACCATTCACGTTCATGGCTTCTTAGGAATATATTCCATTTCAATTTGATTAAACATAAAATATTTCTGGGTGAATTTTTCGAAATGTATTAGAGAAAAAATAACTAAACACTGAGAGCTATGCTTATAAATATTTTTGCCGCTAGACAAATAATATATAAACAATGTATTAAAATGCTACATACATATTTTTCTGAGGTTATCGAAATTATATATCCTTCGCAAAACCTCTTATTCTCTGACTGCACAATTTTATTTTATTTTTATACTTGAAAATGCCAGAAAAATTGATATATCAATCTGATACTGAATAAACCAATCAAGAGCAAAGAACCGCAGAAATAAAATGGGCATGAATTTCAAGAGCTTCTAGAGATTCACTAACAACATGTTTCAACACATATTTCTCAGAAATAAAAAGTTCATTGCGTTGATACAAAATGAAAGCAAAGTGCTTCTCAGCAGCAATACAATATTTAAAATAAATGTTCAGAATTGTGACAACCTACAGTAATACATTGTTGGCCTGGTCACAGAATGGATTGGTGAATACATTGAAAAATATAAGGCATTTCGTGCATGCTTGCACCCGCAATGGATAGCTGTGAAATGAGGTCCTCAAGTGAGTCAACAGAAATCTCATAAATGATGCCCTAGAGATACCTTCATAAAAAGAAATCCACGCTGGATAAATCTGGTGAACGGAGTGGCCATCGGTATAATATGGTACAACCATACTCCAGCTTTGCCGTTTTGCTTAGCAACGTCATGCATTAGGTGCATGCGAAACGTACACCCCAGTGAGGTCCAAAACCTATTTTTTCTTTTGGTTTTGCAGTGTTTGTAAGATCCGACTTGAAGCCAGAAACTTGACATTACAGATTGGTCCTAATATTCTTCGTTATGCCACTGGATGCATGTCAGCATTTTCACTATACATAGACTCACTCATCACTCATAAAGTCATAGTTGCGAAGGCCATTTTTCCGCTGATGCATAAGATCAAGTTTTTTCCTGCCCACTACCACTCTCTATCCTCCACATTGCCAGCCAGTCAGAGCTGTAGTTCATATTACTGTTGGTGGTCATATTTTTGAAACTGTATTGCTACAACGAATCACTCTGCCTATATTTCGTAAAGGAGCACATTTCGCTTCCAGTGTCATTTTCTTAGCGTTCCTGACTTAACACGTTCCTTTACAACCTGCGTTTCTGTACAAAAAATGCATACTTTAATTCGCTCAGTTACTTCTGCAAGTTTGTCCCGTGAACTTATTGTAGAATGACCCTTTATTTTACTGACTTACATCTGGAGATGAGTAGAAATGAGAAACTCCTTGTTCAGGTGACTGCTCTTGCAACCAAAATAAGGAGTCCGGGTAATTATGTGGGCTTTTCTCGTCAAAAAGGATATGCATATAAAAAAATGCAGTTTTTTAAATCAATAGGAATTTCTATAGGTAGGTACAGTTAGCATTTAACAGGTAGTACCCATGATTTCATCAAACTTAAATTCTTTTGGTTTTATACTGTTGGAAATGTGAATTGTCAGGTGGTTGGATTTGTAATTGTCATTACAAATTTTCGATTGCTGTAGCTGTTGTTCATGCCATCTGCCTGGCTGTGTACGATCGAGAACAGCAAATACATTGTGGCAAGTCACTAGATGAATGCTATTGTAGCCGTAGCTTTGAGCACCATGCTTTTGACAATACGATTTAGCTCGGTACCATTCCAATTTTGAGGGAGAACTCCACGAGCATTATACATATACAAAAATAAATGCCTTCTCCGGGACTCGAACCCCTACTGCACAGCAGTCAGCGTCACTAGCCTCCAAACCGGATGAAACCATGCCAAAGCGAGATGTAGCTTTGTGTCATGTATTCATCGAGGGAACGTGATTGGCATTAATTCTTAAAACTTATACACTGTAGAATACTTTCCACAATTTTATCATCGATGCTTGTTGAGATATCAGACTTAGCTCAACAAGCATCAGAAATTTCTGATTTTGATCTGATTTTCTTGCTGATCAAGCTCAATAAGATTTCAGCCTGTGACGTTTATAATAATTACATACTTATCACATAAATTTAAATTTTAATAGCTAAAGAGGGTTGCATTCTGCCAGTGGTCTCAGGTACAAAGCTTTTGCATTGGACAACTCAATATTAAGTTGTCAAAAGACGATAAATCCATATTGCTGATAGACTATACAGTCTCCTCTCATGCATTGGCACAATACTGGAGAATGTTAACTACCCTAATAGTTTATCAACATCTGTTGCTCCACGGGCTACATACAAGGATTCTTTTGCATAAAACTCCCTTTCTCTGTACCACCAACACCATCGAATACAACTGAATCACAAACGAAGCCAATGGTGTGACGCATATTAACCAATCGTCTTATCATAGGAATTCCACTACAATTATTACTAAACGATCGTGATATACTCGTTAGAAGGTGAATGACTTCTCCTGACTTCTTATTCAGCATCATAAAGAACAAACGCATTGCGTTATACACTGTGGTGCTACTGATTATCAAAGGCAGTCTCAAATTGGGGAGACACTGGACTGCGGGCAAATGTGAAAGAAGTTGTTAGAACTACCTGTATTCCAACGGATTACAGGATCTATATTTCAGCTAGAAAATGCCAGTTCCTATTTTAATCGAAATGGATAAGCCTCCTTCTTTATGTGACTTATAACGCTTCTTCCATGGTGTGCAGGCTTCCCAGATATGTCGCCAATCGAGCATGTCTGAACTCATGTCTAGCTCTTACCTTTTCTCTGACAGAGAGTAAGCCTAGCATCAGATAGAAGCCATCTGAAATACCTTTTCCCTATTCGACATTCAAAATCTGTATGATTGGATGTCATATTTATTGTATGCGTCATCACTGTGCATGATAACTTCCCTATTTATTTACTTTTAGCATTGGTTTTGTTTTACTGCTGCATAAATCTGAAAGTTTATTTAAACTCTTATAAGTAAAGTGTGGAATGTTCTTTTTTTATGAGGATTCTTTCTCAATGTTGCAATTTTCACATACAGTTGTATAATTAGCTTTTTACGTGCATTTTCTTTCATACTTTGTATATGTAGAACTCTGTGGAGGTGGTTGATGCATATGTAATTAAAATACATAATTCAATTTTTTCTGGAAGTTTTGGGATAATATAGATACACGTTTAAAATCAAGAAAATGTGCCCTTTTAGAATTGTACATTTAAAATAGAGCGATTCAATTTTAAAGTTATTCTAAAGAAGGAAATTACAAATTCTTTTCGTATGTAGTATTTTTTAGAATAAATTATACAGTCGTTTTTAAAATTTTATAATATAAGCAATTTTTGTTTTATTCCATTCAATAGAGCTATAGGAGATTCTAATATAAACATTTTGCCATGTAAGAATGAAATGAAAATTAAAATATGTTCATATAACTCGAAACTAGCATCCGAAAATAAAGAATTTAATCTCAGCGCTACTTTACTTGATAATATCATTCACATAAGAAATGTAACTCAAGGTTTCAATACAAATTCGAAAACAAGCTATATTACTGAGTCTGAATTTTGTATTCAAGCTCTTCTGTATTGTATTTAATAAATAATGCAGTTTTGTAAGGCATGGAGTTCGTATTGTGCTACAGAGCTATCGTACTTTCCAATCATCTGCAATTCTTATTTATGAGATGTTGTGCTGTTTATGTGGGTATACTATTACACAGATATGTAATATAATATTTTTTTTAATTCTGAAATATTGTCGTATGTAATTTAAAACAAACCACATTCTAGCACTGATGTATGGAATTCATATTTGGGAAAATATCTGCTGAATTATTAAAATGTTTCATTTTCTTTATATCTTTGTGCAAAAAAGGATTTTGAAATAGATCGTATATTTTTTTAAAATATTGAATATTATCTTACAAACTTCATTATATAAAATTAAAATATATAATTTTTGTGTTTGAAATAGTTTTTTTTCTTGGATATAAGAAATTTTAGAATTTATTGCAAATTCGGATAAATCTTTCAACTAAATCTATTTCCCTTTTTTCCTGAATTTTACTTCTTGCAAGAATAATCCTTCTTTTTACGTATAGATCTTACAGTATTTGACCCTATTGATTTCCTGATTAGTCTTTCAATCTTTCTTGTATTTTATTGAGGATATATATTAGTACTTATAGTACATAATTTATTTTTAAAATTGAAGCATCATACTTTGATTTTATTAAGTAGTTTTATAATTTAATAATTAATTACTGATTAAGAAATCGCCCTTTTCTTTTGGATGTGTTAAAATAATAAATAATATATTATTAATATATTACGATGTGAACAATGACGGAATTTTTTTAAAGAAATGATTAGGTATAATACACAGTACGTCTAATAAGTTTTAAGACTCGTCCCAAATCGAGGTTCTAAGGGTACCATGAGTGCACATGTGCATTTGTCATAACGTCCTTGGTCTGCTGATACACTACCAATAAGTTGTACGCATTTCCTTAACGGCGAGCGTTCATTGCAGAAGTAAATTTTTTTCATGTTGATTTTTTAAGACGGAGCAAAGAGCTTTGATACAATTTAACGTAAAACTTGGTAAAAGGGCTTTGGAAACATACCAACTCATGAAACAAGTTTACGGTGGCTGCTGCTTAAGTAGAAAAAAATGTTTTTGTGGGGTTCAGACATTTTTTGGATGGAAGAGATACGGTAGAAACCAGACCACAAGCTAGAAAATTAAGGATATTACCATCCAAAATCAAAACAATGCTCATTGTATTCTTAGATAGTAAGGGTATAATCCACAAAGAATTTGTTCCAACTGGACAAACAGTTACAGGTTAGTACTTTGTAGCTTTTTCAAAGTGTTTGTTGGCCAAAATTCGTCGCATTCGTACAGAATATTGGACTGAAAGCTGTTTTTGTTTGTTGCACGATAATGCACCTATTCACATTTCCCTTTTTTTTGTCGATTTTTGGCAAAAAATAATGTCTGTATGTTGAACCATCCACTGTATTCACCTGATTTAGCCCCTTCTGAGTACTCCTTATTCTTAAAATATAAAATAAAGTTAAAAGGGTGTTATTTTGAGGATATTTCGACCATACAAGTAGCTTCGACTCATGCTTTCCAGGTCATTCCGCAAAATGATTTACAACAGGCGTTCGATCCATAAATAAAACGAACGCTGTAACAAGTGCTTTAAAACAGGGGGGGGGGGGTTATATTTTGAATAAAAGCTAAAACTGGAATTGATTTTTTTTGTTTACATTTCTTTTTACAGGCTGCCTTAAAACTTATTTCACGCACTGTGTATGATAATTTTTTTTCATTATAGTTGATATCTTGATGAAAAATTATTATTAAGCCAACGTGTAAAATACTTTAAATTTATAATTAGCTCTCATCACCCATAAAATTTATCAATAACTCTTATTTTCCTCTTGTTTGATTCATAACAAGAGGGAAATTAATAAAGAAATATTTGATAACATAAACAAAACAGCTGTCATCTGACTTTCCAAATTAGAAAGCAGAAATAATTCAATAATCCTCTCCCCTATCGTATTTTTGGAAATGAAACGTAAATCGATATCGTATTTCAAAGAGATACATGACTGCGTGAATGCTAATTAAGGTAACGCTTGATTTGATGAGTTGATAATTAATTTGGTGTAACTCATTAAGTGCTTAAATGCTTCAAGTAGATATGAATGAATTTATTGTTAATGATTAATGTGAAAGGAATAAAACTGGGATATTTCTGTGGATATTATTTGAAGGGGTTATTAAGTATTAATTATATGTATTTTAAAACGGATTCATTTGTAGATTCAAAGCTTACTTTTGTTACAGTAAAGGAAAAAGAAAGATGACTTGAATTGATGATTCAGCATTAAGTTATTTAAATCCGGAGGTTGCAATGTTTTGTTTCTCGTTTTAATTTTAGCTAAATTTGAACTCCTTACAAAAGTGATCTAGATATCGAATAAAACATGATAGTTTTTTATAATTTAGTAAATATTAAGATATACATTTTTTTTATAATTTGCAACGCATTCTTAAATTATTTTGTTTCTCTTATTAATCTATTTTGCTAAAAAAAGATAGAGTATAGATATATCTGGTTAATAATTCAACTTCTAGGAATTTTATTTTAAACGTAATATAAATTTTTATTTAATTATTAAAAAAATTAAAATTTATACCGAAAAAATCTTTTAAAATTTAAATTTTTTTTAAGAATAAAATATTATTATAGTTACGTGTATTAATTTGCTGATTATAAATAAAAGGAAAAATAAAGCGTTAAACATTATTGCTAATTGTTTATTAATAAACTTTTATTCAAACAATCCTTTTCATCTATAAAGTAAACATGATATACATTTCAAAATTAAAGATTTGTTCATTATTTAAATAGTTGTTTAAACTATTTAAATACTAGTCATTGCTCACCTGCTTTGCTAAGTTTTTCATCATATTATATTATGATTGTATATATTGATATTAAGTTAATTTTACATAGGTAATAATAAGATTTCCACATAAATTGAAAAATTTTCCAGTAGATTTTTCTTTTTGATTTAAAAAAAATCACAAGACTTTAACTCTGCGGTAACTCTCCTCTTCGGATTTGATTCCTATGAACCCTATTTTTAACAAATCTCTTATCATGCTGGACAAATTTTAAGTTAGAGATTCTAATAACTCAAAAATGGATTTATTTTATTTATAAGGGCTCTATAAACCAGATAATCTCCTTGGAAATTTGCTTCTGCAAAACTCATTTTATAGAATCTCCATTCAAGGAAAAAATCAGCTTCCGAAATTCAAAATCTTAAAATGTAATAGTGCAAGAACGGGAATTTTTGTCTGTAATGCCCTTGCAACTCCCTTCCATTTCCCAAAAAATGTTCTTAGAGGATTTCCATTCAACAGAAATAACCTGATTGCCGTACTTCTAATTTATGTCTAAAAATTCAAATCAATTTTTTTATGCATAAAACCCCATTAACCCTCTCAAAGAGACGATCTTCAGAAAACTCATTGTTCTCGGATCTGTAAAGGAAACAATAGCTCAAAAACGGAATTTTTTTTTACAAAACTTTCGCTACCCCTTTTGGGGTCGATTTTTGAAAAGCCGTTCTTAGTAGATGTCTACTCAATAAGAAAAACATGCCTGGCAATTTTATATCTATAGATCTAACAGTTTCAAAAATATCGGGATTAGTGAGTTGATTTTCTTCTTTATATATATAGGTTTAAAAATAGCTAAATGATTTTTGTAAAATTGTTTGTTTGATACATAATAAAATATTCATGTCTGTCTTTGAAGGATAATCTAACCTAAGCAACTGAATACAGCCAAATGTTTTTTACATGATTTTGAAATAACACAATACACGAATTTAAAGATTCTTTTGTTCCTGCAAGAATCTTAAAAAAAAATGAGAATAACTATCCTCTGGATAAAGATGATTTTATTGAATTCAAGGCAGTTTATGATAACATAGAAGTTGATACTGGTAAAATTCGAAGGTCTATTAACAGCTGATTTAGTTCGTGAGGGCTTGAAATTCGATAGTAACAGCTGATTTAAATTTGCTACAAGTATGGGACAACATTTCTTATTAGTGATCCTGACATAAAGCATGCATTACACTTTCAACGTAAGTTCTGCGTAGTAGGGTATCAGAAATTATATTTAGCAATTTGAGAGACCGAAATAAAACTGTCGCTAATGACAGACTTTGTAACAACAACAACAGACCAACAGAAGTCTTTAATAATGAGCGAAATTCTTCATTTGAATCAAAGCCGTGTAATGTCCTAGATTTTTTCAATTGATGAAACTACAGTGATGTTTAATTGTTTATTTACACACACACACACACACACACACACACACGCGCGCGCGCACATACGCACACACACACATACACACAACACACACACACACACACACACACAGAAATAGGACACTCACATACACCAAAATGTTACACTTTTTACACGTTTAAGGTAAATAGGGAATCTTCTGAGATCGTTGGCACTTCTAGAGAGAGAGAGAAAAAAATGGGCCAGGATGACATCCAACACATCTGCACATCTGCCTCCAGCAGATACACAATCTTTCAAGCACAACTCCTTGGTGGAACTCACACATCTCTTCTCGAGAGATAAACACTCAACTAGCTCTTCACAAAGCTCACTGGTGGAGTGTACCGTATTGTCTCGTTGCGAGATAATCCTCGTAAAAAAATCTCCACACTAAGCTCACGGGTGGGGCTCAAAAACCGTCCTCGACGAGAGGTAAACACCGACTCTCCGACGTGGCACTTGGGCAGGCGCAGTACCTCGGATCAGTCCGTGTTGCCACCTTGAGTTTCAGAATGGGTCTAGAGCTCGTTACAGCCTACAGATGTGCCAGATATGTCTGGCACATCTACTGATGATAGCATTTTTGATCCAATTCGTAATAAACGTGCATGCTTTTGACGCATTGCACGCAACGTGATTAATAGTAGTTAGGTTATCACGTGATTCACACATAAGTTCAGTTTGTGAATTTTTCTGTGTTGTATGTACTTATAGACTGAGAGAAGTTTCACTGTGCACTAATTAAAAATTTTTTTGGAAATAAAAATGAATGATTTGTTTTATACCTATGTAAAGTGGGTTTCTTCTCTATTTTTTTCACGGATTTTTGAGAAAATATTTACAACTTTTTCTTCTTACACCGTTTTTTGCAGATTTAAAACGTATCCCTAAATTTACCACAGATCGCATGTTTTTTACATGATTTTTTAAGGAATGCATTTATCGTGTAAAAAAAAAAAGAGTTGAATGTATTTTACACAGTTTTAAGATGTAAAACTGTGTAAATTCAAAGTTACCGCAAGTCATTAAGTTTATTGCGGAGTGTCCGAATTGAACCAGCCTGAATCTGATAACTATCTAATTCCTTGAGATAACCAAAGCGTAATGGATTGGAAGGAATTTGCGTTACATCCCGTCCATTAATCAAAGTGAGTAACGAGCTTTATTGTGTCTGCATCAAATCCTGTCCAATTACTGGAAATCAATTGAATCACTTAATTAATGCAATCTGGATTGGAAATATATTTGAATTCCTCCATTACGTACTCATATAATTTTAACTGTTTTGATGTATTCGAATTTAATAGAAATTATTTCCCACATTTAAATTATATTAGATAAATATCGTCAGCCTAATATTATCAGAATGCGTAACTCTTTCTGGAGAGCTAATTTGATCTAGAGTGCTACTCGCCAAGTTGTTGTTTATGTTCGCAAGACAAGATGGGCAATAACATTGCAATATAGTTATCCTGATAGTTTTATCGTATGGTAATGTGGTTGCCATAGAGATAACGTATATTAGAGTTAATCTTTACTGGTTTTTTCCGGACGATTTTAATTGGATTTCTTTAAAAATTTAACGTTTTCTTTACAATTATTCTTCTAGATACTGCTTCAGTCTTTTGTTGTAATTTGTACTATTTTTGAATATGGATATTTCTTATATCAGTGCTGAGTAATAAGATATTTTCTTAAAAGAACGCAAGGGCTATGCTTTTAATTTTTGCAGCAAACTATTCATTTCCACTTTATTTTACCTTTAAATAATGCATTTTAAAACGTACCTTGTTTGATGAAATTCATTAAAGGAACACTCAGTGTTTGGAATATTGCAAGTTATCAGCACTTATTAATTGATATTCGTTATTAATTTTAAGTTGACTGGAACTTGAAAGTGCTTTAAATTGTGAATTTTTCATTTTACTTTAAAAAAATAGAGGGCACTTTGCTGCATCCATAGAGGAATCATTTATGAGAATTCGTGAAACAAAACGCTAGAAATTTGAATTTTAAAATTGTAAGCAAAATTGATGTTATTGTGATTCAGGTACACTTTTTTCAAAATCCCGTATTGCATTTAATATATATTGTAAGAAACTAGTTTTTCTATACTAAGAATGTAATTTGTCTGTATTATACGTTCAAATTTATTGAAAATACTAAATTGTTTGTACAAAAATTATGAAAAATTTAAATGATTAGTTAAAGCATTTTTAAATAAAATTTTATTTTTTAAATGTTAATTACGTCTAGTTTTGCTTCTATAAATAATCAATGTGGTTCTTAAATTACATATCAAGTGAATATTGTACAAATTGGATAATGAGGATTATTCTAACTTAAATACATAGCGTGAAAATATTAATTTCGTTTTTCCTAACAGTTTATTTATTACATTTGAATACTCATGAATAACTCTATATGTTTATTAGTCTAATGGATTTACTTTAAAATAAATAGATATTCATATGCATGAATACAAAAACAGATTCTTTTGTTACAATTTTTAAAAAGATATTTCCATTTAAATTAGACATCAAATGAACTTCTTAAATTCATCAAAGACATTTGTGTATTTTTTAACAATAAAAATATTTGTAAGGATTTCTGTAATATCCTGTAAGGATGATGTTCAAAGTGAAGTAAAAATATTGAAACGTATAGGCATAAAACTTTGGTAATTTGAATGTAAGAAACTGTGAATCCTTACACAATCCTTCCTACTTCACACGTTTTGATGAAGTAGGAAAAGAGTAATTAAAAAGACTTCTAAATAATCTGGAATCTTAAACATACAATTTAAAAACTGAGAAATGGTGCAAAATAATCGAATTAATAATGGTATGGCTTTATATTGTATTAAAAATATTATATTTAAAATCATAGATGAAAATATCTTTATTTGTAATTTTCTCAGAATGAATTTCATGGTGATTCCGGTGTGTTTTTCTCAAAATCTAATTTACCTATAGTGCTGATATTTTGTATACTATAAGATCCACAAAGTTTCAACTAAGTGAATGTTTTTTTTTCAAATAAACATTCTCAAATTTTAGATATATCACAATTTTAGCATAAAACTTTAAGGAAATTTAAGTCACTAAATTTAAAATTTTTATAAAGTTATTCTTCAAAATTTCATTTAATTCATTTTATGGATTGTTGTGTTTGCAAAAACTCTGTAAAATTTTATAGCTATATATGCGATGGATTTTATGCAAAGTGTACTTATAGGAAAGAACTTGCCTTGAAAATAAAAAAATAGTTATTGATTAATTATTGCTCATACAGATTTATTTGGAATTTTTTTACATTTACAGGTACATAAATATGTAGATAATTCAACGTAACATTTTTATTTCCGTTGCTTTTAATTTAAGTAAGTGAGAACCATTTAAATTTGGTGCAGAAAAAGTTCATTTTTCCTTGTTGCAGACGTCCCAGATACCTTAAAACATATTATGTATTTATTTTATTTATAATATAATATAATAATTATTATATATGATAATTGTTTTTTTAATATTATTTATTTATAATAATTATTTTTATTTTACTTTCTTATAACTATTACAAATGTTATTTACTTATAATTACGTTATTTATAATTATTATTGTTATATTATATGAGCATTATTATTATATATAATAATTATATTATATGAATGTTTTTATAAGATAATTATGTTAAATGAATAGTATTACATATAACAATAAATTTTACATAAAAATTATATGAATTTTATCATATATCATAATAACTATTAAATTACTTTATGATAGTAAAATATTATATAACATTATTAGTAGTATTTATATATTTTATTATATTATATTGATATTCACTATTGATTGATATTGGTTATTTTAAATCTTTTCCTATATTCTTCATTTGACATATATTTCAAAACAGTTCTTTACAATTATTTCCCTAACGATTTGTTACCTTTAGGCCGCCATCTTGGATTCCACGTATTTTGACAATAACCACTGCTTAGAGCGATTAAGGTATCACTCAATACAGCGCTTGGCGCGTAGCACTCCTATATAAAATTTAGTTACGCATTCTGATAAATAGGCCGACGATATGTAATTCTTTATTTTTAAATGCATAATGTTTTGTAAAACGGTTTGCAAAAGCAATAATATATATAAGATGCTTTTCAATAAATAATATGTATAAGATGCTTTTCAATAAATAATAAATAAATTTTTTATACAAGAATTAGTTAAAAACAATTTCTTCTACATTTTGTATGGTTTGAACGTGATTGGCTCTGGTAATCTTTTTTCTATAAACTGTAAGGTAACCCCAAAGGAAAAAGAAATGCCGAAATAATGAATTATATAAATATATATATGAAATCGTTATTTTAATGTGTGAAGAATGCTAATATATTGGGAAATAGTGCACAGCAAAATAAATAATTCATTTTTGTTAGAACAGCATTGAACATTATTTTATTTAAGAATAAATTTAAAAATAATAATCTGTTATATAAGTGTTGCAGTTGATCTAGTTGACTCACATAAATTAGAATAATTTCTTTAGTCAACATGTGAGAATTACAAATGCAATGCTAAAAATAACAACCTGTTCCACAGCTATTGCAGTTTACTTATCTAAAATTAGAACAATTCATTTAATCATGATGCATGAGAGATTAATGTAATGTGTGTGTTAAAAATAATAGCTGGTTCTATAGCTGTTGCAGTTTACGTATATAAAATTAGGGCAGTTTCTGTAATCACCATATATGTCTGACAAATAAATATGAAAATTGGAATTATCTTTTACATATACAACTGAAAAAGTCAAAAAAGTATTTGTAAGTTTTATACTTCACTATTCTGTAAATAAAAACATAAATTTCAAACAACTATCTTTTCAGTTATTTCTAAGATCTGTTCGTGGCACTTATGTTTTAAACAAATATTTTTCCAAACATAAATTGAATAATTAACCATATTAAACCCATATCTAACATACGAGTACGTAATCTTATTCGAAAATAAGCCATTTAATGCTTGTAATATGTTACGAGTGCAAATGATATGTGTTAGAGGTTTCTCTCTAATACCTCAACTTTAATAAACCCTCTGAAACTTTTCGACCACTCAAATGTTTGCCTCCGAAGATAAATCGACAAAATTTGATTTAGAAGCCCAGAGCAAACACAGCATTTGCCCTAAATTCCCAGACAGCGTGAAGACCAGAAGGTAGCATATGCACCTGGGGTATCAATTAGGACACATGATGTACGTTTACCATCCGACACCGAGTTGCCAATATCACCAATGCGATGATTGATATTTCCCGAGGACATGTTACGTATCAAAATATTAGGGAAATATTGGAAATTTCATAATCCTGAATGTCATGCCTTGAGATTGAATTACTAAGAGAAAGATTTCGAAGTGATTGCATTCCTGGAATTGATAGTTGATTTGAAGTTTATACTTTATAATTCGTTTCATATATTATGGATTTATTTGAAATTTGTCTGTAGCGTTTTGATGCCAAAAATTAAGTAATTAACTATGTACATTAATTAATTTTTGAGATTATTAAGTTAATTTTTATGTTAAATTGATAAATTCGATTATATATATACATAAATTGTTAACATTAACAAAAGCATTTACAGATTATTCTAAAATCTGTTGTAGGATACCTCAAAATATCTCCTTTAATTTTAAGAATTAAATGGGCTTAAAACACCATTTATAGTATCTTTTGAATTAAGGTGACTACTTTCGGAATTGAGATTTAAATTAATTATTTAGCGTCATTTGAATCAGAAAATTCGAATGCTATTACAAGAAACTATTTAAATGCAGTTTTTTTGGCAAAACAAATGATTACGAACCGCGAAGAGGTTAAATTAGGATAATAAAGAACAACAACATTATATTGATTATTACTATTAATTTATTATAAGAATAAATTGGTTTCTCTTGTGGAAAAATTAAATTGATTAGTTGCTCTTTGTTTTAACAGAGAAAATTGATCAATACACTTGTTTTCATAGAGTTTCTAGATACTAACGAAGCTTTAAGAGAGAAAAAAAATCAATATTCCTTCTTGTTAAAAGAAAAAAAGAAAGGAAAAACAATAAATGTGATGATGAACCCAGTTTCCAGTAGTTAAACTGATTGCTGAAATTGAACTTTTAAATACGCTTACTGTATTTTAAACAAGATGTCATAAGCTTGGTGTTATTTTATAAAAATTATCCTTAATTTTCTTTTTTAATTTGAATTATTTTTGACTCATCCTTTGATTTTATTTCTCTAACTTGTATAATTTTGAGAAAAATATATGAAAGCCAAGTTTATTCTTACTAGAAATCTCTTCTTTCAGGAAACTCATAAGCTCTAATTTAGTAACAAAAAAATGTTTCAACCAAATTTAACGCTATGATACAAATTTAATATAATTATCAGATGAAGGAGAAATTATATGGTGGATATCTTTATCTTCCCTTTATTTTCACAATCCTTTGAATATGTTTAATTGGTGAATGGAAAATTGCTTATCAGCTTTAACAAATATGAAACAAACGAATTGCGTAAGAAATATCATTAAAAGTGATACGGCACTGCTAAGGTAAAGCGCTGTTGAGTACCTGTTAAGGTATCCGACCACTTGCGACAACTTTTTAAAAATAAAAATGGAGATAGGGAGATTTGTTTGAGGTTTTTATATTTGTTTAGTGCATTTTAAGAAAAATATGTTAAAATTAAGAAGAGGAAAAATAAATTATTGTTACTAAAATGGGAAAAATGGGTAAAAATTTATGAAAAATAACGTAAACGCGGCCCCTTTTGTACCAAAAGTTTTTGAACAAATTTTCAATTTTTCAATTCTGATGTGTTGCTATGTTATTCATTTTTAAAATGACCTTCAAGATAAGAGATATTTTAATTTTCACAAAAACTAGAGCACTTTACCCTGGTTATTATAGGAAATTGCTTAAAATAACAGTGATTTTATTTACATAAGGGACTGTAATTTTTGTAATAAAACAGTGATTGATAGTTAAAACACTTCTACAATTTTACGGAACATACACAAAAAAATTCAGTAAATTATTTTCAAAACTTTTTTAGCAATCGCTGGCCCCGTTTGAGCATTTTCAAACAAATACGTTTCGAGTAAAACGCGTTGTAGAGTATGATATCTTGCTTAAAGTTATGGCATCTGCTTTTACTAAAACATTTGTAGTTTTTGTTCTAGTAAATGGAAAATAATAAACTTGGTATTTTTATACAGGTAATAAGATGGCCTATAAAATAAAATCATAAGCGAAATTTGTCAATTTTTGGCAAAATTCACAGTTTTAGGGTAGTCGGATACCTTAAGTCTGGATCACTCCTATGAAAGGCTGCGTTAGGACGAAATTGGGATTCTACTAGGTGTGAGCCTTGATAGGTTACTGAAGGTCTCAAAGGCTCCAAATGAATTTGGAATTCGATAGGTGAGAGAGTTCGTAAGAGTATGCTGAGGAGTGTTGAAGCCAATAAAAGTGCCTCCCTTGCAATTGTGAAGTTTTGTAGCGCTTCGAGAATCTTTGGGTTAACCCTTTTGGTGTATAAAATGGGAAACGTTACACACACACAAAAGCGATACAGCAGGCTGAATCATTTCTGTTTGGACCTAGTCAAAATTACTATTCGGCTATTGGTCCTAATCACCCCTTACGAGGTGAACTTTGAAGCCAGAGAATGGCATGGGAACTACGCCAGTCATTCTGTCGGCGGGCTAAATCGAGGTCGAAGGTTGACTTGCCTTAGAACATAAGCCTCAGAGGGTTTGGATAATTTCCCATGCGAAACTACATGACCGTTGAGACGCCACTAGTTCCCTTACAGGAAATCGGTCTTTTGGTGGAGACCACCGCAAAAGTTATTTAAAATTGTAACTTGTTTTAGTTTCTATTAGACAATATATGCAATATATTTATTGCAATCCTTTATGTAAAGATTATAACATTGGAATAAAGTTTGCCTTTAAGGAACGTTAGTTAAATTACAGTTGCATAATAAATATGAAAATTAAAATAATTATTTTTAACATTATGAATTAAATAATTAATTTTAATTAGTCCTTTAGTCTACTTTATATATTAAGTATATGAGGTCTAGCCTTAAATTTAAATAAGTTAAATATTTTTTTTTTCGGAAACCGTACCGGTTTAAAACCTGATGCAAATTTAAAAGTAAAAACATATTTCTTTTTTTACAAAATTATATGCAAATTTTCAACTTCAGTGGTATTGTAAGCTACCCAGAATTTAAATCCGAAGTATAGTCAGTGAAGATATTCCCCATTTAAGGAAAAATGCAGCTTTCAATGTTCATTTTCTTTTAGAAGGATCTAATATATAAAATTAGAAAATGTTTACTTTCATCCTTACCATATTTACACAGACAACTTTGAGAAATGTTTGCACTAAACGTAAGACGTAGAATGGAAAGAATAGGATAAATCATACTAAATAAATTTATCATATTAAAGGCAAATCTCAATATACGATTTATACTAAATTTCTTTTAAAAAATAATTTCAATAAGCGTGTTCTTTATCATAAAACACACAATTACACTGTGCAATTTTTTTACATTTCTTAAAACTCATATATAATTGTTTTTAATGAGCTTTTAGTGTTAACTTTTAATCTCCTATACAAATTTAATCTACTCAATTCTGGAGCGATAATTATATCAGACTACATCTTATTATGCTGATGGTTTCCTATTATATTTCGTTCGCAATGCATTCAGCGTTTCATTGATGAGATTGATTAACTTGTGCTGCACCATGAATATTTCAGTATATTATTTCATTTAGTTCGTTACACCTACTTATTAATGATGCAATCTTCGTTTCTATGAATAATTACGTGCTTCTATTTCCTTGTTCATATAACTATGGAGCCTATTCATATAAATTTAGTAGGTTGTTGTTTCCTTATTTTAAGCAAATGATCATAATTGAAATTTAATTGATTTTTGGACATATTTATTTAATTAATCAATCAATAATGTAATTTTTCTATTTATATCTTATTGTTCTTATATAAATGAATCACTTCGAAGAATTTTAAATTACACATAAATGCAAATACAAGAAACTAATTTAAAAATATATTGCACTTAAAACACACAAGGATATTTGTAGTAAAATAATGCATAGAAAAAGGTTTTGCAAAGTGTTAAAAGTTTGCTTAAAATGTCATTTTAATGTACCTTTAAGACAATAATAAACAAATATATATTCAGGATTAGTTTGAGGTTGTATAAGTAAAAAGGTAATGATGTTCAGTATATTAATCTCTCCGTACATTTTTATTTATGTCCTTCAATATAGAGAAAAAAATAATTATTTTAATTTATAGCTGAAAGAATAATTTAAGAGTCAAAAGCTTTTTAAGGCTGCAGATAAATTTCGATGCGTAATTTTAAAATGTCAACATTCTTTAGGAATTTTTTTTAAAAAATTATATTGGAAATTTTTCTGCTACTATTTTTCTCGAACCTAAAACAGACTTAAAATATTAAAATTACAGATAAAAAATCAATTACGTAACACATATTCGAATACGATAATATTTAAAATAAAAAAATTATCTTCTTCGAAGCATAAAATTTAAAAGAAAAAAACTTCATCAAGTGAATAAAAACTATATATTTAAATTACATACATTAAAAATTTTTTTAAAAAATAGAGAAAGAAAATTAGTACAAAAGGATTTAGACATTTTTATGAAAAGGTATTAGAAATTATATACGTTAAATATTTTTAAAATGTGTCAAAAAGTCTGTAATTGCACTTAAAGAAAAAGATATCTATTTTTTTCATATTTTACTTCTCACAGAATGTTTTAACGGTGGTTTTTCTTATTTCATTATTGCATTAACTAGCATTTAATACAGCAGATTAAAGTAAAAATAATGGCAACATTAAAGGAGATGGCTCATTTTTTAAAGAGAATAATGTCTTTGACTTCTTATGCTCTTTTTAATTTAATTTTTTTTATTTTCATGAGAAAAACTTTTTCAAACTTTTCTTGGTTTTTCCCGAGCAAAGCTCGGGTAAGCGAAGCGAACCATTCAGATTTATCCTGAGTATACACTCATGTCCATAAATTAAGGATAATGAAGTTCAGGCAAAGAAAGAGACAGAAGCAAAACAAATTTGACTTATTTGTAAAGTCTATTTATTAAACAAAAGGTAAAGAGCAAAAAAGATGCTATATAGTTGACATAATTAATGAAAATTGCGAATTTTACTCCCTGGAGCAAATTTTAAAAAAGAATCTATTTACAAAAAACAGTATAACATGGTTAGTATGATGGTTAATACGGAGTACGTCTCCCGGACGATGCAATACAGGCCTTACAACGCCTACGCATGCTGAATATCAAATTATCAATCTGATCTTCAGGAATATTACATCACTCATCAAGCAATGCCCTCCGAAGTTCCGGTAGACAGGTGGGAGGAGGTTGACGGGCTGCAATTCGTCGGCCAAGCATATCCCACACATGCTCTATTGGATTCAAGTCCGGTGAGTATGCTGGCCAATCCATACGGGTGATATCCTCCGATCGAAGGCATTCGTCTACAATGTTTGTAAGGTGAGGACGGGCGTTGTCATTCATAAACAGAAATTCAGCACCCATGGCGCCCCGAAACAAACGGACATGTTGTTCCAGAATGACATCCCGATAGATGTGGCCTGTCATCGTTACACTCTGAACATGCAGGTCAGTTCTGGAACCACGAATAATTCCTCCCCAAACGAGCCATCCTGCGCCACCATAACGGTGTTGTTTAATGGTGTTCTCTTGGTGGTAACGGGTACCTGGTGCTCTCCATATGAAAGTCCGATGAGAATCAGACTGCAAACTAAACCTGGGCTCGTCGAAAAACATCACACAAGACCACTGTTGCGGTGTCTACAATGCCTCCTCTCTACTCCAGGTTAATCGAGGCGACAGTGAGTTGCGGTAAGGGGAACACATCTGACAGGCCTACGAGCCTATAGACCAATGTTCCCTAAGCGTCTGTACACGGTTTGCCTTGAAACTGTCGTACCAGTAGCTGAAGAGAACTGACGAGACAGGTCTGATGTTGTGCTCCGTCTGTTTCTTTTGGCAGTAACTGCCAAGTACCGGTCTTCATTCAGCGTTGTAACTCTGGGGCGACCTGTGCTGTAACATCTACTCACATTACCATCATCTTGGAATGGTTGCCAAAGCCTGGAGATGACACTCTGGGCGATTCCAAGTTCCTCGGATACTTCTGGCTGGGTACGTCCACATTCCAGTCGTCCGATAATTCTACCACGTAAAAAATCATCCAAATGCTTCCTTTGTGCCATAACTATGCGGTTATTACACTGAAAGGCTTTTAAAGCGCTTGTGAACAATTTTACTTCTTTGCCACCATTCCTTATATACCCCTCTCTTACATTCTCGTCATTGTGACGTACTATCCGCGCCATCTGGTGGTTTCCTGTAATTTGCATATTCTTCTTCAAGATGTGTGTGATAATTCTACAGGTGAAATATTTATTTTAGAGTTCAATTTCTGTGTGATACTGAATTATACTTAATTTATGGACATGAGTGTAGCTTGGACACTGTGAAAATTTATGCTGTTCCATCTGTCTTTAGCGAATTATTTCACATGTGCTTTTTATGGTTTCGAAAAATTGAAAACTGCTACTTGGTGGAATTTTATGCAAAAAAAAAAAAAAGACGTTCTTCTGCTGAGCATCCCCTTTCACGCTTTTCTGAAAGACACTTTGTTGACTACGTTCCTTCACCAGAGAAGAAATCTAACCCGACATGACAGTATATTATATACTACTCAAAGAGGAACAGCAAAGGGAAGAAGGTAGGAAGAAAAACAAAATTCTAATGTCAATATTGCGAGTTTGGGTTATATGCAGTACCGTGTTATGGAACACGATCAAATTTTGATTAATAATTTCCTAAACATTTATGTAAATGTAAAAGTTGCAAATAAAATTTGTAATTCAAGATAAAAGCTAAGTATTCCAAGCTTTATCTTTATTGTTCGGTTGAAAGGACTCTAAAGTCTAGTAATTTTTACCGTACAGAAAACCCACGTTAGTTAAATTACTGTGATTTATTTAAATAGATTTTTTTAATATTTATTTAATGTAAATTGTATATGCGAATGGTACTATTATGTTTGAAAAGATGTGCATGTTTGAAAGTAAGTATAAAAAATTGACATTTTTTGATCCATAATCCAGAAATAAAATGAGCCTGGAAGAGGTTAAACGAAAAGTTATTATTAATTTTACAAATGTTAGAAGATACATCTTAATTAAGAAAATTCAAAAAGAAAAAAGACGTAGAGTATATATATGTATATATTTAACATGTAACAATTCTAACTTTATATAATTTTTGTGGAGACTGGGATAATCAAGCTATGGTTTTTGAAAACATAAGCCATAAAAATAGTAGATAATACTTCTCGTTAAGACCCCCATATGCAGTTCTAAGTCTCGTGTGTATGTAGATATTCAAAATTTTATGATTTGCTTTTACTCAGATCTTAGAAAATAATATTTTTAAATCAGCAGGATTGTGAACATAACATAAAGAGCTTGGGAGTTTTATGAAGGTTTCAAGAATAAGAGGCTTGTACTTCAGACATATTTATGTGTATTTTAGAATTTACTCCTGGTTTTATTATACGCATCAAGATATTTCCTTGGACTTTTTTGAAGGTATTTCCTTATAGTTATGTCTTTTTAACTCTTGCATTTCTTTTACTCTATGAATAGACTTCAGTAAGTAATATTTATAGATTTATATTTTTTTGATATATATTTCTTACAGATGAAATATTTCCTCTTGCAGGTTCTGTGCTAAACATAATTTTGTTAGTTAAGTAATATTTACTGAAATGGTAGTGTTAATTTTTAAAGTAAAAGCAAGAAAAACGAATCAAATTGCTCTTGAAAAAAATTTGTTTCATATTTAATTTATATCTAAAATAAATCAGCTGCGTTAGATAGTGAATGATATTACAATAAAAATACTATTCTTTGTCTATAATATTAACTTCTATATCTATACAACATATTTCATGTCTGATCCGATTTTAAATCTTTTCAGTTTTATAATGTTATTATGATGGTATGCACCATGACATATATAAAGATTTATTATGGAAACAATGATTGATAATATATTATTTCATATGGATCTGATAGTATACACTGACTGAAAAAAAACCCAAGAAAGACTTGAGATAAAAAACGAAATTTGGTTGGTGTGTTTATAATTGTAAAAATGAAATTCCATTCACAAACAAATTTCGCGCTTCGTGCTTAAGTGTGGCGCGAGTAGCGCTACTTAGAACTTACAAATCAGGTTTGCTTTAAATGCATGCTTAAAGTTCTTGAGCCTTATTTGTTTGCGAATTTTGGCGTATTGAGTTAATGTTAGCCAAGATTACTTTATAGAAGACGAAGTAGACATTATCAACAGCTCACCTAGTGTGAATTAAGTCGTGTAACAGCCGCTACGAGAAGGTAGATTTTCTTTTCAAGATATTACAGAAGAACTTGACCGGAATGTATCCACTGTGCATAATTGATAGGAGAAATCATCTAAGGATGGTGATACCTCAAGAAGATCGGGTTCCGAGCGACCACGTGGCTCAACTGAGAGGGAAGATCTACGTATTTGGCGTATGGTTGTAGCGCATCTTACTGAGTCTGAGGCAGAAATTCGAGCTGCAGTTGGTACCAAAATGACACAACGAACTGTTAGAAATCGGTTACTTCACGGATAGCTCCAAACCAGGCACCCTGTAGCGTATATTCCCTTGACTCCAAGCCATTGCCGTTCGGATGCCAATTTTGTTAAGCCATAGCGCATTGGAGGATGGAGTGGACAGCTGTTGTGTTTTCTGATGAGAGAAGGTTCGGACTTGGTGCCAGTGATAGCCGTGTGTTGCTTAGAAGGATGCCAGGGGAACGTCTGCAATTAAACTGCATGTGGCCTAGTCACACTGGACAGACACATAGAGTCATTATCTGGGGAGAAATTTCCTATGACAGAAGGATCACTCTCGTGATCCCAAACACACTATTTGCAAATTTGTACGTCAATTTCGTAATTCAACCTATAGTACTGTCATTCTTGAACAGCATTCTAGGGGGAGTTTTCCAACAGGGTAACAATTGCTCTCACACCACACTTGATCTACAGAGATTTGATACGTTATTTTGGCCTACGAACTCACCAGATCTGTCTACAATTGAGTATGTTTGGATATCATTAGACAATAGTTCCAGCACCAGCCACAGCCCGCAATGACCGTCCTTGTATTGATACAAAAAGTACAATTAGCATGGAACTCCTTTCCACAAAGTAACATTCGGCTCATGTATGCCATAGTGCATGCACGCTTGCAGGATTGCTTTCAAAATTCTGGATATTACACTGGCTATGAATGTAACAATTTCAATTTTGAAATGCAATTTCTTGAGTTAACCTGTGATCTTGAAAATGCAATCAATTAATTATGTTAACTAGACAATATTGCAGAGTCCAAATTTCATTATTGTACAATAATTATTTCTTGGTGTTGGAATTTTTCCTCGTCAGTGTGTTTTACAATGGCTAGGTGTAGAAACATCCTGAAGCTCTCACTTATACGAACTAGATTATAGATAACATATTGTAAAATAATTTTTAATCGTATATAATCAGCAGTTTTTATTCTATCTTGGGGGGAATATAAAATACACCATCTCATAATAGGGAAAAATTCGTGAAAACATTATTATGTATACATTTATACTTAAAAATATGCAATTTACATGTACTGAATATCACATGAGGGAAAATTTTGTAAAAGCATTAAGTGTGTGGATATTTAATCAAATGTAAATTACATGTACTGTGTGAATATAACCATTTATACTTTTAAATGTAGGAAACTATTTTTTGTTAGTACGTGTCTATCCATGAAATATTTTGCCTGGAATGTTTTAGAAGGGAAGTCTACTTTTTACTTAAATAACTTTTTTCTAAAAAGTTTTATTTTATAGCGATTTATAATAAATAGGGGGAATTTTACTCTTCTAGTTTTCATTTTTTTCTTCCTGAGAGCACATTCATTATTAAGAGCGGCTTTCAAGAGAAAGGAGAAAACTATTATCCAAAAGCTTTCATAACAATAGATAATTTTTTCTGTCAACACCGAAATATTTACTTTTCTTATCCACATAACGGTTCTTCCTTACCAAGTTTCTAGTTTAAAAGCAAACAAGTCGAAGTTATATTACGGAAAATCGAAAAGTTAAAAAATTAAGGAAACTAGAGCTGTGCTACTTTAATTCAAAAGCTTAAAATTTTAACATTCCAATTAGTCTGGCAAACTCAAGGGATTAAATTTTACCCTGTTCTAATTTTAAGAACAGTTCCTTTTCAGATTTTTTACTATAGGGTGTGTCTGCAGTCTGAGTCATACGCCTTAAAGTTTTCTGATGTATTTTTGTGCCTGTATTAATTAGTCCTGTACTGACATATTACTTTCTTGTTTATAACTTTACACGAAGTCTGTACTTGTTTATAGCCTACACGATCATCTATATCTCTATCTATCTCTATCTATCTATCTATCTATCTATCTATCTATCTATCTATCTATCTATCTATCTATCTATCTATCTATCTATCTATCTATCTATCTATCTATCTATCTATCTATCTATCTATCTATATACATACATATGTGTGTGTATAAGAAAAACTTGTTTATTGTACTCAGATTTAGCGCGGGCTATGCATTTTTGAATGCAATATTTATGGAAGTTACCTTTTTCTTGTAATGAATTTAGATATTCTATCCATTATTTCCAATAGGTTTTTTGCTCAAAATTCTTAACAGAAAGGGAGAAATTTGGCTGGCCTACTTTTATATAATTTTTTTATATATCAAAGCTGTCCTAGAGAGTCGGCACTATTTAAATACCATGGCATCCATATATTTATAAAATTTTAAATTCTACTACAATTCGGTTTTTTTCTGTTTTGATGATTATTGATTATCCATATCTCTATAGGAGAGAATTTTCACTATATACATATACTGATGAGATGTATATATATATATATATATACATGAAGCCCATTTGCAAAGTGGTAGCGAGCGTGCAACGTGCTTCCACACCACAGGCTCGAGGTTCAAACCCCTGGCTGGGCAAGGTCGTCTCAGCTTGTCATCCCATTATTAGGTTGATAAATGAGTACCAAGCTTGTGCTTGGGAACTTAGCACTGGGGTTTTCATCAGACTGACCACCTGACCTAAATACGTGCTATTTCACCTAAGGGCCTAAGGTCACGTATACATCAACTGGCACACTAGGCTTTGGCCCTCATGGGCTGTTGCGTCACTAAGTTATGTTATATAAATATAGATATATATATACACATATATAAATATATATATATATATATATATATATAAAATAAACATAGCAAAAAAAATTCTTGTAAATTTTTTATTTTTATTTTTGTAGACAAAATTTCTAAAAACGAAGGATTTGGATAGTGTTGTTTTGATGATATAATATTTTTTTTACATGATACGTTAAAAAATTGTAGACTGGACTTTAAGAAAACGGTAACTCACACTTAAATAAGTAATTTTTAACATACGCCGTAAATTTAACTTAAAGGTCTTAGTGCATTTAGAAACTTTGAAGTGCCATTTATATTGTGAGATACTGAGGAAAATAAATTCCACGCAAGCAAAATATGCAAGCAACTCATCTGTTGTGTATCAATTTTATGCGATTATGTATCATGGTGAATAAAAGCCACTGCTGCCACCTTCGTCATTCTCTTCATAAAAACGTTTTAAAATGATCCAAGACATAAGCGTTAAAAGCAGTTAATGGAATGATAATAGATGCAAGTGTCTTAAGAATATGTTTTGGTAAAAGCTGATGTGCATTTTATCTAGGAAGCTTAAAACTTCTACAATTGAACGTTTTCCCCATAATTGTCGATTTATATGTTTGGTGTATAGAAAGTACACCTATTTTACTTCCTCTTTTGTTTAAATTGTATTGTATATTACCAATAGCTTAATAATTGGACTTTTTTGAACTAAACTTGTGCTTTAGTAACTCTTGTTACATTTTCATACATTAAACCCGTGTTTTCAGTTTCACTATTATTTGGAAACAACTTGCGTTTCATTTTCAATCAATTTATGATGAAAATTGCTTGTTTTGACTTGGATTGCATGTACTTTTTAATTCTGTTTTAGAGTAAATAACATTTTTTAAAAATAATATACTTATAACAAATTTTTTAAAAGTTCTATAAGTGATAAATAATTTTAAAATATAGCTCAAACAAATCAGATGAATGAACCATGGTGAGACATCGTGAATCTGCTTTTATATGTGCATTTACAAACAAATATATGTTTAATCTATCATTAAAAAATTAAAACCGAGTGCATATCAGGTATTTTAATTACATTTGTATTCAAATATTTTCTTTTCTGGAAACAATTATGATGAAGTGTTAACGAACGAGTATTAATTAAATTACAAACATTGAGGAATTTTAAATTCAAAATATAGCTACAATTTTAAACATTCTCTTATGTATCAAACATTATGAGTTTGAACTTAAATAAATTATGTGCTTCAGAATTTATGCAAAATGTGCTAAAAATACCAGAAATCAAGGTTTCCATCTATATTGACTAGAAATTGTGAAGAGTTTCAGCTTGATAAGTGAAGTAAGTCTCAATATGAATATAAACAGAATAATTTATAATAAAAATTTTAAGAAAATATGATTAGTGAAATATGTAATTCACAATTCAAAATAATTCATGTTAAAAAAGCTAATTTAGATTAACAGCCACTTAAGTAGGTTATGATAATTCTCTTCAAAAAAGAGTGCACTTGAAGAAATATCACGCTTGGCAATTTCCGAAAACAAAAATTTAACTAATAAGATAGAGAAGAGGAACTTCGCATTCAACTCCCTGTGAATTTGTATAAACAAATTTTTCAATAAATGTAGAAATCCTAGAAGAATTGAATTAATTAAACAAAAAAAATTGCAATTTCAAAGTATATTATAAGTATTTCCACAAAAATAAGAGAAAGATATAGGCACAATTAATGGGTATATCTTGAAAATAAAGGATGTGCGTGTATTTTCGAATTAAATTTATTATTCATTTCTCAATTTCATTTTATTTCCTAAACATAGATAATAAGTAAACATTATTTTCTATTCTAATTTATATAGTATTTAAAAACACAATAAAACTCTAATACAGAAAGATTGAATATATTTTAGGTCAAGCTCAAATTATGCTCTCAAGAAAAGAAGGACTTTGTTAACTTTAAATTTGGTAATTAAGTTAATTTGTTTGTTAATATATTAGATAAACTAAATTTCTGAAAGTGAAATGATGATTATGTTATTTATAAAAAAATATTTGATACCAATATTTAAGCTCTTTTTGGACAATTCTTCTTGCTATATATCTAAACATTTAAGAGTCATATAAGACTGAATCGAGTTTTAGAATAAGTAGTGCTAATAGCGCTAACTTCAAAGTTTCATTAATTACATTAGAATTTTATCTGTTTCAATTTGTTGCAAACTTTGTTATTAGCAAAAAAAAAAAGTTCTGTACTACACTACGTGACTTTGGAAATGCAACGTGAAGGACGGGAGTTGATTTCACAGCACCATTTATGATACTGTGAAATCTACTCCGGTCCTTGTTATGCAGGCTTTGACCAACATCGGGCTATTTTATGAATTCATTTAGAGAAAGGCAGTAATATTATTTCAAAAGTTCAAAAGTTTGTCTAATAACCTTTTCTGGAGAAATTATGATCTGAACAGAGCTAGAAATTTGAAGACTAAGGAGGGATTCATACAGAGTCAGCCATGAAGGTTGCTTGTTCTTTAGAGATTTGTCAAGATACTTCTATTTTACATCTACCTTTGTGCCTTTTGGATTCCATTCATCTTGATATAAATTTTGAACTCCATGTGAAGGTATTAAAGAGCGAAATGTCTCCCACACAAAGGAAAACTATAGCTTTGGAAACTGTGGACAATCGACTGAATAATTCCCAACAAATGAATTGCTACATGTTTTTACTGATGGCTCCCTTCTAGATAGATATCATGCTGTAGCCGATATCTTCTTTGAATTGTTTATCTTTAATCTGCCACTAGGTATTTTTATTACTGTGTTCGATGGTAGGATTGAAACTATTGCTATAGCGGTCGAGCAAGAATCACTAAGGAGCTCTGAGTTCAACAGGGCCGTAATGTTTTCCGACTCTAAATCGATGTTGCAAGCTCTATCTCAAAGTTACCTCTGTAATTCTAAAAAAAAATTAAAGTACAGATCGTTCTTAAAAGATTTTATTCATAAAATTTCTTTTCAGTGGATACTGATTCATTGTGACATGGCTGGGAATGAGCATGCTGACTTTTTTGCTAAGAAAGGAGCCCTGGTGTTCCAAAGACCCACAATGATTTCAAACTTTAATTTCTTAAGGTTTTTTCTAATATGGATTTCAAGTATAGTTTTAAAACGGAGGTTGAGGAGATACCGAAGGACAAGAACTGGACAATCTTGAACGAGAACCCGTCCTGGGTTCTTGGGGCTCCTAGAAAAGCTGCTGTTGCTCTTTTAAGACTTCTGACTGGGCATGACTGTTTGAGATCTCATGTCTTCAGAATTGGTATTGCCGACTCATAGGACTGTACTCTGTGTTACTCTGGTCAGTCTATGACCGCTGAACATTTGGTCGTGTGTCCTACACTAATTAGTCTTAATTCAATTGTCGAAAAATATTGGACAGCACGTGCACTAATGGCATAGGTGCTATTGTAGTGTATGCCATTTGTAAAATAAAATAATGTTTTATTAGCAATTTATACAGAATTTCAGTAATCAGCTGTTCTGTGGAAATAAATTTCATATTAATATATATTGCGATAAAAATTCTGCAGTACACTACGTGCCTTTGAAATGCAACGTCAAGTTGCCAGGAAGTGAAAAAAATGTAGCAAACTGAGAGTAAGAAAGCAATAAGTGATCCTTATTTTGAATACTGCTCATGATACAGAATAAGTAAAACGTAAGCTGATTTGATTATAAAACTACTGTGGACGACGATACACAGTTAAATACATTTAAGAGCAGAGAGTCAATGAATGAGTGTATGGAGGCCATCTTCAGAGATTGCACTCCATCCTTTGTCAACAATTTACCACAGTTAGTCTTCTGAACATGGCGATGACAGAGCATGCAAGCGTCGTCCAATCAAGTCCTAAAAGTTCATCTATTGATGAAAAAGAAGGAGATAATGCTGTATTTTTTAATCTGTTAGAGCTCAATGAATGATGTGCATAAAATGTGGTCAAGAGTTAACTTGCTGGTGAAAGGCATTGTCACCATTCCTTTTGCAGGTAAAAGACTTTCACTGCTCGTAGTACATCCTCTCTGCATCATTGAATCGTCATAGTGCCGTTAACACGAACTAGAGGTGTCTTGCGAACTCATGAGATAGCGCCATCAAAATCGTAAGACCTAATTCTGCGCCTCATGTGTAAAACGCAGTTGGAGTGTTTTACCGATACAACGAGATTGGACAAGGCCGCACCCGTATATAGCGATTGTTATTGGATAGATAGAAATGTGATTCGTCTGAGTGCACCCAACCCTGTGATATTCCATCGCCTACGTCACTCTAGCTGGATACCATCGCAAATAGGATTGTTGGTACTGTGGTGTCAATCACAATCTTCTTAACAAACGCCATGAAAGCAGACTAATAGCAACCAATCGAAGATAATGATTCCGGTAAATGTGAAATATCATAGGTGTCCGGAGTCTGCTAAAAAAGGGCGACAAAAGTGGTTCATGGATGCATCCATCTACGCATTCTGACATCATTTTGGAGGCCTCAAATTTGCCTCACTTTCCTATTCCAACCATCTTTATTGCCTATGGTGAACTGTAGACGTGTCTAGATGGATGTCAGCTAAGTTAAAATATATGGATCAACCTAACTTTCTCATTCTAATTAACATTTCTCTGGCAATTCCCTCTGGCTGCTGAAACTCGTTCATTGGAGGCAGTCTGACATTCTCTGCTATTACACATACATTCTGAGAAAAGAAAAAAACCCACAAAGGTTTCCCGGAAAAAAATAATGGCACAGAAATTGCCAATATTTCAGATTAATTTCCTAATATCTTATGGAGCGTATTGAAACACCGCTCATTTCACATTGTTTTTTTACATTATTCGGTAGGTTCCCTATACTGAACATGGTATAATATCCGACCACTTCTTTTTGGTTTTGAATTTTCAATGTCACATATTTTAAGTTGTGTGTGACCATAATTATATAATAAGATAAAATATTTATACTAAATTAATGTTTCCATCCGAATAAGTATTGTATTAAATAAGATATGGCTATTTATAAGCCTCTTTTGAAAGTAAAATGTGATATATATTTTAAAATGAACTTCATAAATACCGAAACTAATCGTTGAATTTTTGGCAAATTCTTATGCCTCACTTTTAGATAGTGTATATGTTTCTCAGTAGTTTTCAAATCAAACTTTTCTTATTAGATTATGTAAGAGCTTAATTTTAAGAATGTAATTCATTTTATTTTCTCAACTATGTAAATCTCTTTTTTTTTTGCATTTTAAATTATTAATGTAACGAAAAACTCCCTTATAAATAAATAGTTACAAAAAATAAATAATGGACCAGAAAAATATTTGGTATAAATAAAATAAAATGCTTATAAAAGAATTATTTACGAAAAGAAAACTCAATACATTCGGGATAACTATCCCTTAAAGATTTTTAATGCAGCTATATTTATAATTCATTTAATTACGTCTAGCAACAATATATTAATGTATTTACTTAATGTGATGACGAAATAAATGTAAATGAAAAAGTAGAATGTAGAGAAGAGTAGAAATATTTGTAGCATTTTTAATAAAAGTAGAGTATATTTGTTTGGACAAATGACCTGAGATTATTTCAAAAACATTTTAAAACGCAGTTTTTTATAAATTTTCTTTCAATACAATTAAGTGCTAGAGATGACTAAAGCATACAATTTTTATCTTCTGGACGGAAACTTAAACATATCTTCGAACCATAAAATGAAATTTTTTGGTATCAAATTGAGTTTTGTCTGTAAAAATATTACACAAATGGACCAGTTCTTGATGTTTCATTCCGTGATCACAGCGCTTTTTTGGACATTGTTCTTATTCACCTTTTTTTTATTGGTTGTGTAAAAACAGAATCATAAGCACAAGTAATAAAATAATGGAATAGACTTTTACGTACTAAATTACCGTTATTAACCTTAAAAAAAGCGTTTATTTCCATACAGAGAAACACTGAGAGTAGATGGAAATTCTCCCAGTAGCTATGTCATACATGAGCCAAAAAGGTTTATCTCATTTAAGCCATCTCAAATGATATTTTAGATTTTAAAAAAAATCTAACAAAAATACATTCATATTAGTTAAGAAAATTTTAGCAACATTTTCTGTCTAACAAGTTATTTATTATTACTGGAGTTGAGAATGAAAAAATTGTTGGACACAAAGGTGAAAAAAACCCACGGAAAATAAAAAAAAGTATGAAATATTGAAAATTGCAGTTGGAGATTGGATTAATTACATATTTAATATAATATTTATAAATATCAAACTACATTGCTCAATTAAGAATTAAATATAGTTTTGCATCAGTCTCATTCTGATAAAAAAAAATCTAAGTTTTAAGTGAGATTTTTCTCATATATGCAAATCACACTGTTTAATGTATAGTAAGTTTTAAAACGAAACATTCAAATTTAAGCTTTTCAAAACTCAAGCAACAAGTTAATTTCAGAATTCTCAAAATAAACAATATGTTTATAACTTTATTTTTGACGATGAACATACTGAAGAAAATATTTTTTATAGGATAAAAATTAATTATAAATTAATAAATAATTTAAAAGCAATAAAGTTTGGAATATTTTCAGTAAAACACTTTTGATTTCTTAAACTAATTTTGACTTCACCTTTCTAAAATCTGTGCTTATTTTTCGCCATTTATATTTCTTTACATTCCCCACCTATAAAGAAATAAAATGCCAATATTTACGCATGAATTTATAAAAAAACACAAGAATGTCTTATATTTTTGGAATTATAGGGAAAATATTTATTATCGCGAATTATTTTCGGAAGTAAAGTATATTTCATTACCCCCAAAAATTATATTTCTAGTTTCTTATTATTTTTTCAAGTTTGTATTTTTTTAAAAAATATTAAGAAATGCATTTTTTTAAATGTCTATTTTAATATTACCCGTATTTTTTAATAAGTGAAATTTACTTTTGAATATATTTTCGTTATTTTCCGGCCAATTCTTTGACATTTTATCAGTATAAGAACGAGAAAAATAAATTTAACCAATTAACATAGCATTAGGCATATTTTTACCATATAATACGTCATATTTTACTATCAAGAAAAGTTTTTAACTTTTTTAATAGTAAATTTGTTGCATTTATTACTTTCTCTTTATAAATTCCTTTTTACTGATATTTTCTTTTAGATATTTAATAATTAATCGAAATCGAAGCTTACTATTTCAAAATAGTAGCCGTTTCTCATTTTTATGATAATTTCACATTTTAAATGCATATTCCAAGTAATTTACCCTCTTTTCCGAATAAAAGAACGTAAATTATTACTTGAATTATGGTTATTTAGAAATCCCAAGGTGTTAGAAGTGATAGCTCACAATGGTATTTCTCTTGATAAAGACACAGACATTTAAATTTTTTTAGTTTAAAAATATTCAATTCTCAAATTCTCTTTTCTGATTCCACAACCTGTTTATAATACTGGGTTATTTAAATAGTGACAAATAAAAAAAACAGTTTCTTAAAAAGATAAAGCGTCAAAATGCTTGAATGAAAGTATAGTATGCTTAAGAAAAATATATCACCCAAAGTCGGTATTTCTTATCTTCTTAAGGTATCCGACAACTAGCGACAATTTTTTTTAAAAAAAATGGAGATCTGGGGATTTTTGTGATGTTTTTATATTTGTTTAGTACATTTTAAGAAAAATATGCTAAAATTAAGAATAGAAAAATAAATAATTATTACTAAAATGGGAAAAAATGTGAGTAAAAATTGAGAATAAATAACATAAACGCGGCCCGTTATGCATCAAAGGTTTATGAACAGATTTTCAATGTTTCAATTTTGATCTGTTGCTATGCTATTCATTTTTAATATGATAGTCAGGATGAGAGATATTTATATTTTTACGAAAATTACAAACTTTTACAAAAGAGCGTATTATCTTAGTTATTATATAAAATTGCTTAAAAAAGTGATTATATTAACATAAAGGACTGCAAATTTTGTAATAAAACAGGGATTGATAAATCTGAAGGCTAAAACACTTCTACAATTATACAGAACATACACAAAAAATTTCAGTTAATTATTTTCAAAACTTTTTAGCAATCGCTGGTCTTTGAGTATTTAAAAAAAAACACATTTCGAGTAAAACACGTTTTAAAGCATGACATATCTTGCTTAAAGTAATTAGATCTGCTTTTACTAAAATACTTGCAGTTTTTGTTCTAGTGAACCTAAAATAATAACTTGGTATTTTTATGAAGCTTATAAGATGGCCTATAAAATAAAATCATAAAAAAATTGCCAATTTTTGGCAAAATTCAGAATTTTAGGATAGTCGAATACCTTAACTCAGAAATAAATCTATCAAAATGTAACTCATTGATTTCGAGTCATAGCAAAAATATCTATTAAATTTTAAATATATTTAATTGAGGTCTTAAATAATATGTGTCAACAGAATCTCGATGAACTAAGTAGGAAAAAAGAGAAAATAAGTATGTGTGGAGTGAAAGTTTTACTTATATTTAATTGGGAAATGTATACATATTTGTGTAAAATATTTTGGTTTTAATTTTATCACGTCTCTTTCTCTTTAAAACTCTTCCTATGTATAATCCGAAATTTTATTTGCATCAAAGATGAGTGCTAGATCTTGAGAAACATATTTCAAAGCATTAATTTATATTAAAGTTAACATCACTTATTTATTATGCTTTATATCTATACTTTTAAAGAGGGTTGAAATGATTATCGAGACGAAATTCGTAGGCAATACAAATGTTGATATAAAACTCAAGTTTAAATAACTTTCCAATTATTAAGGATAAATTGAACCTATTCTGAAAAGGCACATCGTACAACAATCTCTTTTTATCGCATCAATAAAAAAAACTTAGTTTATTTTTTTCCAACTACAGTTCTGATCAGAGTATAATTTGAAACATTTTCGATAAGAAAAGGCTTACCCTTTTCTTTGTTCAAGCGTAAAAAAGTGAATGATATGCATTAGAAAAAGAATAATGATAAAAAAGAAAGAATGAGTAAAAAAAATCATTACTTTGGAAGATGTTCGGCGTTTTATTGTGATTCTTTGAGAAAGATTGATATAAATCGAAAGGATAATCTTGATTAGAAATCTTGTGAACACTATTCTTACAAACGATACCCATTTATTATAAGATTTTTGTTTTCTTTGTTGTGGTCGCGAATAAAGTCATTGCTAGCGATATTTTTTTTTCTAATCTTAGAAAAAAAATAGAGGAGTCTTCTTTCAAAGAAGATTAGAAGAGCCTTCTTGCAAAAAATATTGGACTATTGGAATCCAGTAGAATTTCAATGAGGAAACTTTTTATTGCCCAGATTTATCTATTTCACATCACGTCAAAATGTGCTTTAGAATTCTAAACAAGTTTTGTAAAATAATAGGTGAAAAACGTGTGATTATGTATGTTTATAATGTATTGAATTTTTTTCAAATATTTACTTTCCCCTTATTTACTTATAATAATGAGCTAAAGTAAACATAAAAATATTACAAGATATTTTTTTTTTGTAAAAATTAATATTATTTTCTAAAACTGTAAAAGCTCCATAATTATATAGTACAAAAGAAAAATTACGCTGGTATTGAAAATTAAGAGATTTTCCATATTTTGTTGAACTGTATGAAAATAAGTGAACGAAATGTAAAAAAATAAAAAAAATTTGCGATAGTGATGCAGATTTTGCTATTATAGATTATTTTAGCTTATATGTGTTTGAACGAAACAGATAGCTAAATCCTAAGGATCCTTTCTTTGGAGACTTTGGATACCTTATACCCTAAGGATGAATGGCTATACGTTTACAAGGATGGTTCCAAGTTGATAGATAACTGTAATGCAGGTTCTGGAGTTTGCTGCAATCTATTCTCTTTCTATACACCAATAAGAATTCACAGCACTGCTTTTGTTGCCAAAATTGCAGCTGTAAGTATTGCTTTATCTCAACTTCTTTGCCACACTGATCGTGTTTCAAAAGTAGTAATCTTGTGTGATTCAAGGGCGGCCCTCCAAGTAATATCTTCCATTGAGGCACCTTTATCAGTGGATATTCTCAAAAATCAACTGTTGATTGGCGATTTACTTCAATGCCAGACAGACATTGCCATGCAATGGATTCCATCACACTGTGGCATTGATGGGAATGAAAAATGCCAATTGCTTGGAGAAGAAGGGTACAAAAATCTTTCAAACCTTTGACAATACAGTTCATTCTTATATTACCAAAATAATCATAAAGAAATACTACAGAGAACAATATTCTGGTATAAATTCAACCAAAAGAATAATCAAAAAGTGCGGTTTAACAAACTCCTTCATATCCCAAAATGGTCCCGAGGTAGAGCTGTGGTCGATTTTCGAATCGCCACTGGCTGCGACTGCTTGTCCCAGCATCTAAACATGATATGTATTGCCCAGAGTCCACTTTGTAAACTGTGCGACTCCAATGAAGAAATGGGCGTCATTCATATGGCACGCTGCCGTGCACTCAGCTCTGGATCCATCAGGAGCAGATATTGGGAGGCCAGATACAAAATGTGTGATTTATATACTATACTGTGGACTTTTGAGTTTCTTTTATCATTTTTTCTTTTATCATTATTTTTTTTTGCTATCCCTTGTTCTTTGTTAATATTTTCTGTTTCACATTTTGTTTACTGTTGTCTTATAATCCGTCATTGGAAATAAAAAAAATGTGTGTATTAGCGGAGCTTTTCAAACAACAGACTTTATATGAACGATTGCCAAAATTCCCAATTCGTTATCTAACGCACCTCACTGAATTTCTTAGTGTTTTTTTTTTGCAGTAATCGGTTACGTTAAAATTCAAACAGTAAAAATGAGTAGTCACCAACGTTTAGATGATGAAATGAGGTGGCTAATTGTGGGTAGGCTAGAAGCAAATCTGTCTCAAATAAAGATCTATTTCGTATTCAACTTAACGATAGAGTTATGGAGAAGCCATAACATTTTCCATAAGTTGAATAAGGAGAACCCCGTTTGGCAGATGACTCCAATTCAGTATGCATTCTGCTATAAGTAACATCTTACAATCCTAATATAAGTTATTTGTCATCTAAACTGCAACAACTTAAGTCACACTAATGTTACTTTAATTTGAATTACATATTTTACTAAAGCATTTACTACAATACAGTGCAAAATGTTTTTCGTAGTAAATAAAGGAGTAAGTAATTCCTAACCAATTACTTTTTAAAAAGTTAAATTATAATAAATGAAAGCTAGAAAATAGAAAGCTATAGTCATATACATATATGGTCTGGAAATATGAGTTTTTAGATGGCAGGAAAGCATTTGTACTAATTTTCTTCCAGCACGAATCTAACATATTTTAACCTCTTCCACATTCATTTTATTTCCGTATAATGGATAAAAAAATTTCAATTTTTTTTCAATGCTTATTATTAAATGTACATATCTTTTTATACATAATAGCACCATTTGCATTATCAAGTTCATAAATATCAATGAACAAAAAATGTATTTAAATAAACGAGTAATTTACTTGTAAAGTCGGCTATCTGTATGGTAGACCTTCACTAGACCTTGGAGTCAATTCCCACTAACTAAATATTTAAAGTAGTTTAGAATACATAACTTTTATCACGAATTGCAAATTTTATTCACATCTCATACATTTGCATAAATGATCATGAAATTAATAATCAAAATTTGATCGTGTACGATACATTCAAAAACTCGGTACTGCACTTAACCTAACATCGCACTCTGGAATCTTGTTTCTCATCTTACCTTTTTTCCTTTACTGTCTCTATTTGAACAGCAAATAATACACTGTCCTGACGAATTATAGTTTTCTTCTTTGCTGGGGGAATGTAATCAACAAAGTGTCTTTCAGGGAAGCATTAAGGGAGAGGGGATGCTAGGCCGAAGGGCGTCCTTTTTTTAAACTCCATCAAGTGTTAATCTTCGATTTTTTAAACCATAAAAAGCATGCGTGAAATAATCCAGGAAATACCAATTGCTTAATGTAAATTTTCTCAGTGCCCCGAGCTACACTCGTGATGAGCCTGGATGTTCTGTTTCTCTTTCCCGAGTACAACTCGTGAATAACCGGGGGAAGGAGTCAATTTATAAATAAAAAATATTTTTCAGTCTACAACAGTGAATGAAATTCTAAATACAAGTTACAAACACAGTCATTGCTGTCTATTACACGTGTTATACCTGTGAGTTACAAATAAAACTGCACTCTTAAATATTTAAAAGGAGAAACAACATTTTGATAATGTTGCAAGTTTTAAACGTGGAACTTTGGTAAATTTTAAGACAACAAAAATGCTTGCTGAAGATAATATTTCTCGATTCTTTCAACCGTTCTTTTCAAGCTATATTTTGAGTTTAAATTAGTATAATGAAAAACGAGATTTATTTTATTAATGAATATCATTAATTTCAAATATTGAATGTACCTTTAGATATACATCAGTTTTAGAGCCATATACAAATGATGGGTAAAGGTGTAATAGTCTATTATGATACCATGAAACGAAAAAAAAATAAACCACGAATATTCAGTTTTTTAACCTTTGCTGTACTAACTAATCCAGTGGTAAAATCTATAGAAATTGATGAGCTGAGCAATTCATTTGTTCTTTACTTATTACCATAAAAAAGCGAGTCCGTATTCAGTATTCTTATTTCTAATACACAATGCATTAAAGTTTGCTTTTTTTCATTAGCAGCAAATTAAATTATGTCGAACAAAATAGTTTAATTTCAAACTTTCCACTTTACAATATATGTTATAATATTAATTCACAGCAAATGTATTTGAAGGAAAATGAATGGCTTTTATTTGACGACTGTTTTTTTTTTATTTACGTATTAGCTCTTATTGTTTATAAACCTTATTAAGGATCATATTTCTACTAGTTCAAAAGTTAATTTAGTATGCCCTTTAAAACCCAACATACCAAGCTATTTGATCTGTTAGCCGTGTCAGGTTTTAAGCGTTTAATGACACTGTAAACAGTAATTTCAGCTCACATACATGCACCTTAATTTAAGTTCTCCCGCTAGTACCTTAATAAGTATCTCCGGTAGTTTCAAAGCACTTCAAAACAATTGCGCCATTCATTTCATTATATTATACTGTAATATTTTAATGACGAAACATGTAACATTTGAGTAAAGTGGTTTTATCTTTTATGGTTCTTACAGTTCCTTTAACAGGAAAATGTTTTGATTTTGTTTGTATTCTTTGAAATTATTGAATGCAGAACCCGTTTTGTTTCTTTAAAATTTATTTAAGTTCATTTAAATTTATTTATACGGATATCAAATTTGGTTTAATTAAATTAATAGTTAGAAGAAAAATGTGCGAAAGTATTCATTAAATAAATGTTCAATGTTTTTTAATGTGTGATTGGGAGTGTGTATGATAGTAGTGAGTAATGTATGATAATGATAATCTTACTAATGATAATGTTATGATGATTTAATGCTTTGAAGTAATGATTTAAATACTTTCAGATTGTATTCCTGTAATAAATCTCTGAAAAAATAAAATGGCTTCCAACTTATTGGAATGCAAATAAATCCTAAAGAATAATTTCCTGCTTTATGCTTTGTTATGAAACTGTGATTCAGAATAGATTTTAAACCAAATACAATTATTTATTACAAATAGATAATTACAAAGAGATTATTTATTTTTCTATATATAAAGACGAATGAATTATAAAAATGAAAAATGGATTTTTTTTAAAATTTGTTAAATTTTACTGCTAAAAATATCCTTTGGTGGATTGTGTGTTTACAATTTCTTATATTAAAAAAAACCCACTTTTGGTTATTACACAGTTATAGTTACTATCAAGAACAACCAAATTCAATTATCATAATTAGCAATTAATAATAATTATTTAACTATAATTACCAAAATTATTAGTTTTTTTTTTATTTAGATACATAACATCTTCATTTAGTGTTTATCCTATTCTCTTTTCCATTATAAATAAAATAAAATATAATTTAATTGAGTTAACATTATTAATTAATTTTTTTGTATATTAAGAATTTAAAAGTTTAGATCCTTTTATATATATAGTTTAACTATCTTTAGTAACATAAAAGGAATCATCATAAGAGTTTTAGTTAAAAAATTAACTATAGTTGAAGCATTGAGTTTGCTTAACATTTTCACCAAAACTAACAGAACAATTTTTTTTTTCTTTTTATGGTTTTTATCCCACTAGATGCAAATAAAAGTTTATTTTTATTTGATGAAATAGATTTTAATGTGAATGAAGTTTTACTTTTTTTCATGTACTTTTTAAATTATAAACATTGCTCCTATTTCAAAAAGAAAGTTTTTTTGTAAAGGATAAGTGGAGGAGTTTAAATTCAGCTTCAACATTTTTTTCTTGAAAAAAAGCAGCATTTTTAAACATTGCATCCAATTTCAATCATGAAATATGGAAAAATCGGGATTCTTTTTTCAACGATGAAATTTTGGAATCTTTTTTGTATTCATTTATGTTTTAATTAATGGTTTGATTAATTATATGTAAGAAACTTGTGTAAAAATAAAATAACGACTTTCGCTGTAAACAAATTTCATTAATTATGAATCTATTAAGTTTCATAAAACGAATGCCTTCGTATTTAAAATTATTTTATTCTCTGTATCGCATTCGAATTATTGAACTAGAATTTATACGACAATAGTATCTCACTTAAACAAAATTAAGTTGTGTGTATGCCCTTGTGTAATTATGTTATACATCTAAATTTAAGCTGATAAGTATTTCTTCCTAAGGAATCTAATAGGTTTATGTAAATTATATTTTCTTAAAGTTAAATGAATCTAAAAAAAGCACTTAATTTTGAAGAGGAAACTGCATTTTAATTATGATATATTTGACTATAGTTGAAAAATATTTTATCCGTATTTCAAGAGCCCCATAATCACATATTAGTTTGCCAAAAAAAAAAAGCTTGAAAAAATACTATGAGATGTTTGATTTAATCTAAAAATTCCTTTTTGTTATTTATGTTTTTTTATGCATTTTCTTTGAGATTAATAATGGGAGAGACAAAAAAGTGTTGAAAAATCAAAAATATCAGGACAACACGCTTTTTGATTTCGATAAACAAAACATCACTAAGATTAAATTGATTTTTGATGTTATTTCTTTCGATGAATAACATCTTTCTCTTATACAGTCAGTTTCTATGGCAACTGAATTTTCCTCCATTCTGTTTATTGTAATTTTAATTAATATATTGTGAAAAGAGAGAACATAAATAAAAAGTAATATTTCTTATTGCCTTTTTCTTTCTGACCTTATTCCATTTTTCTAGAATAAAAGCGTTGTACTTTTACATATTTTTCAGATCTTGATTTAAAAAAGTAAAAATTTTCAAGATTATATAATTTTATTTTTTTATTTATCTTGTTAATTAAATGGATGTAAAATATTATACATTTTTTAAAATAAGTACTTGTAAGAAATAAAACTAAGATAAAAGAAATTTATGTTGTTGTTTAAGTTGTTAACTTGTTTACATGCAGCGTATTTATTTGAGGTAACAGCAGAATTACTATACATTTAACAATTTAATACACTGCTGGCAAAATGCAACACACTGAAGGATGCATGCAAACCATAAAAAATTTACTCCATACGTTGACGGCGATGAAATATGCAAATCACTAGCATTCTAGCGCAACGCAAATCGCGGGCAATCGTAGCGCCACCCACCATAAGGTTGGAACAGATTAGCGATTTTAAGTACGTTAATTGACCAAGCTTCTGAGTTCAATCGATGAAGAATAGTAGCCTATAAAGAATACGGATTATCCTTCAGAGAAATCAGTCACCGTGTTGGACGAAACAAAGCAACTGCGATGTGAATCTGTCATCACTAGATGCAGGAGAAAATGATGTACCGACGGGGCTAATCGCACGTACCTCATTGATATACTGATTATGATGAAAGGCGGAATGTGCGCATAGCAGTGAGGGATCGCCCAGCCCTGTCACGAAACATAGCACTGCAGATTCAGTCTATAACGCATCATTCGGTGCCCGCTCGTACCATTCGACGCCGTTTGCCGCAGAGTGGAATTTCCGCAAGGTGGCCATTTTTTCATTTACCCTTGACTGGAAACCACAGGTGTTTGCGCCTCCAATGGTTAGACATGGACAATGGATTGGAACCACATTGTGTTTATGGACGAATCCCGTTTCTGCCTGCAACATCACGATGGTCGGGTTCGAGTTTGAATTCACCGTGGTGAGAGGCTGCTGAACTGTTGCGTTATGCATCGCCACACTGGTCCTGCATCCGGTATCAAGGTTTTGGAGTGATATTGGATTTCACTGCCGCACCCCTATAGTTCACATTGCCGGTACACTAAACAGCCAGCAATACAACTGTAATTTGTTGGAGCCCGAGGGTGTCCCATTCATTTAGCGCTTTCCATCATCCATATTCCAACAGGATAATGCGTGACAACATGTGTCACGCAATGTTCAAGCGTTCTTCTTTTTTCAACATATTGAATTGCTTCCTTGGCCTGATTGTTCTTCCGATATATCACCAATCTAAAACGTGAGGTTCATGCTTACGCACCGACTGCACCGGGATACACCAACTCGCTGCTATACCATTTCAACTTTGACAAAATGTGGAAGCCATATGGACTGCTGTACCCCAAGCATACATCCAAAGCTTCTTTGATTCCATGGCGAGGCTTGCGGTAGCGGTTATAGCCAACAATATTGGGTACACTAACTACCGGTTTTGTCATCATTAACATGTCACAAGGAGCTGTAATTTTTATCGTTTGATCTTTCTACTATTGTTATCTGCCAGATTTCAATGTGATGTGTATGGTCATTTTTGCTGTTGCTTTTTGTATGGTCAGCAGTGTAAAAAAAACAACCTTCCCTTAAGAGAGGACTCGTCCCCCTTCTCTCCTTTCGGCTGTCATCTGTGTGCTCTTCGCTGTCAAGAGGCTAAAACTCTGGAGGCGCACGCACGCACTCATGCACACACGCACAAACGTTGGAAAAATGTGTGGATCAGTAAAGGGGAGGATGTATAAAAATATAGTAATATATATATGATACCATTAGTGCTATCTGTAGATTTTTTTCAGGAAAAATTGTTTTAAAAACAGCCTCAGTTGTTTATCCACTTTTGTTTAAAAACTGAAAGCAACAAATACATAAGAAAGAAAAAAAAAGTCGCAACAAATTTCTATCATGTATCATATTCATAACTATCATACATTCATACTACTTTTATTGTTATTAACTTTCTCCCCATGCTATTTGTATCTTTTTTTGTTACATTTCCTATAATTTTCTTCTAACTAAAAAAAAACACACACACACACACAAGTTTTAGCTGCCTCAAATAAAAATCAATGCTTGATTGATCGATAATAAAATCTTTCATTTGTTCTTAATGAAACTGTTCATTTTAATTTTTAAATCATAATTATATATGGATGTCTCAAAAGGCATTAATTATTTATTGTTTGAAGTTTTTCACAGACACAAAAATGGTGGTTACATTTATTTTATTGAAATTATTATATTTTTCTTTGACATTTATTTAATTTCTGAATTTTAAATTGAAAATAAGTCAAAAGAAACAATGAAAATTATTTCATATAAAGGCTTAACACATATCCTATCTTTACCAAATGAAAAAAAAATTCGGATTCCTTTTAATTATCCATCGAGTCAAAATATAAAAAAAATAATGAATTAAATCTTTTATCTCATTATTTCATTTTATGGCATAATTGTATTGATAATTATGCCAATTTTATATCAGATGGAATTTATTTATTGAAAACTCAATTTTTCTATGTCATTATGACCACAAAGATAATTAAAATTTCATTATTGATTCCTGAATAAAAAAAATGAATTTTTCCTGATTATTTTGAAATGACTGCTTTTCAATTAATTACTTTAATCTTACCGGTGCAAAACCCGATATTATATCAGCTTTTTATTGTTCTTTTTATAAAACATCACATACAAATAAGACTAAAACTGTTAAAGTGTTTATCAATATTGAATATAGCAATAAGAAAACAACAAAATAAAATTCAAGCCTTTTTAAAAATAAGATAAACTTTTTTTTTCTTGAGCCTGAGTAAAAGTTGTTACTAAAAAATCTAATATATTTTTTTTAATAAATTTCATTTTTGTAAATACATGTAAAATTGAGAGATAATATTGAATATTCACACACACACACACACACACACACACACACACCACACACACACACACACACACACACACCACACGGTACGTTTTATAGTTGAAGCAAATCCATTGCCATAAAATCATATTTTCAGAATCTCATTAAATAGTATATGAGAAATCTGAAAGATGAGGATGAAGTAAACTATTGTCAATTTTTGTTGACATGAGGATTTTTTTAAAATCAACAACCTTATTTGTTTTATGAAGTGAAATTAGTAAAATTATTACTTATTACAGTACTTCTGAAAATTTCAATGTTTGCGACCCAATTTTCAATCATAAGTTTCATTGACCCTCCCCCCTCTCTACAGTAACAATGTATTGAATGCATTAAAAATGTATTTTGACGCTAAAGCTACCAAAAAAAATTGATTGTAAACCATAAAAATCATCAAAATATATTACAAGCTCATGGAAGGAAGGCACTACTAATTGTTAAACTTGTTTTTATTGTATTGATAAATTAACTATCAAAAACGTTGCGCAGTACTGATACATTTATAAGTGTGTTTAATCAGTGTAAATATATATTTAATTTTTATTATGTCAGAATGTATTTTAATTTGCTTCCTTGCAGTAAATTAATACTTATTTTATATATATAAATATTTTTCGACTTTTTCAATATGCTTGACCCCCCTCCCCCCCATAGGAATATCAAGCCCCCTTTGGGCATGCACCACAGTTTGAAAAACGCTGACTTATTATACTTTTTTATATGTGAAAAGTCTGGAAAAGTATAATAATGGCATTTAATGATAATTTTATTAAAGGTAAAGGTTTTTTTGCTCACAGAAGTCTTCGGAAATCTTTAAAAAGCACAGAATCATTGTTTTCAAATACTACATTGCTACATTCATCAGCTACATTGTTTAAAAATAGGAGGTATTGGTTTAATTAGTCCTTAAGGTTTGAATTTAAAAAAGTATCTTAACTTCTATTCTGTTTGAAAATAGCAATTCTTGACCATTTTTATGAGTGCGTTAATGCAGAATTTATTTTTAACCATAAATTTATGTTACATGTAATATAAACCCTTATTACTTTTATAATAATAAACTTTGTGATAAACTCCCATTTTATAATGTTTAATCAATTCAAATATAAGTTTTCATATTGCTTCGTAATTTTAATATGGTAAAAAAGAAAATCCCTATTTAAGGTAGCTAAAATTCGCTTTCTTTGTTTCATGAATGAGTTGAACTAGAAAAGGCAAATTGTAATATTGATAAATTTATCTTTTATCAGTATTATGAAGGAAATTTGTTGAAAAAAATTATGAAAAGCTATATTTATGATATTTAATTAACTTTAAACAATATGAATTAATTTGATTACATTTTTTAAAGTTACTTTTACTTTAACAGCATTAGATACTAGATATTTCTCTTAATTTTAAATAATATAAGTTTATAAAAAACGTTTCGGTGCTAATAGTATGAAAATATTGAAAGAACAAAATATGATAAAATATATATAATAATGAATGTTATTTTAAATTATTAGGTTATAAGCATGGATTAAATTTCCAAAACGCAATTAAGGATTTACAAGAACGGAAAAAATCTAAGAAACTAAACTTTCAAAATTCATCAAAAATATTTCTGGAAATGCATAACTCATAATTTATTAAATAGTTTAAAAATGTTTTACTCTATCTGTTAAAATTCTATTCACTACAATTCATTGATGAAAAGTTCTTCTAAATATTGAAAAATGAATTTTATGAGAATAATTTATGAGATCCATTAAACTCTTACTTTGAACGAAAACAACTATTGACGTATAAAATGAAATAAAATGTTTCCTCGATGAACTGGATTATGTAAAGAAAATACATTTTCTTTCCCTTAACAACACGGATAGATTAAATGTAGCACTTCCTAGCACGGAAAAATTAGACGTTAAAAGCCCATTAAAAACCGTTTTATACTCTTCAAACACTACATAAATGTATCCACGTTATAAAAAATAAGAAACTGAATAATATTTCTTTAAGTTTTGTAAAAAGGTTAGCATTAAAAAGAAGAAAAATAAGCACTTTTATATCTTTTAGATGTTTTTTTAATTTATCCACCTTACGAATGTTCTCTCTAAGCTTTTTTGCATGGTACTCAGATGCAGACAGTTGAAAGAAAAAAAATTCAAAAAGAAGAAGGAGGGAAAAAACATATCTTACTTGTTTTGTATCTTAATTTATTTATGAGCTTTGTTCCTTTTCTTTGAAAGAAGATAGATCTAAATTTCAAACATACAAAATAAAAAAAAATATTTAATGTTATGATTTTAGATTGTTTTGCTTTGACAGGTAAAGGAAAGTTATTTTTTATTGATTCAATTTTTTTTCTACTTTTGATCAGAATTTTACTCGGAAAATATTATAAAACTAAAAATTTCATGAATTTAGACTTATATATTTTTTGTATGTTGCTCGCAATTCACAGTTTAATTGCAGAATATATTTTTAGTAATAATATTAAATATTTAGATTTTTCTTTTATACTTTTATTGCAAGAATCCAAAAAAAAAAATACCCAATAAAAAGCTATGTCTGTAGAAGAATTAACAAAAATGAAATCATAATTAAAAATAACAAACACTAGAGCTAAATGAATTCTTAAAAATAAGTTTTTGATAATTCCATTCATCATAAAAAGACACATATACATGCATAAAATTTTTCAGAATAATTATAATTTCAAATTGAAATTACATGAATAAAAGGAATACTTAATAAAATAAAGTAAAAAGTGTTAGCATATTAGGATTCATTCCATTACTACATCAATCATCTGTTAGTTATTATTATTAAAAAAAATAAGAATGATTTGAAAGCGAGAAGAAAAGTATGAATTTCTATAATAATAGCTGGTATATTCGTCCTTCACATGGGTAAATTGAAAAAAAAAATAAACAATACAGTTTGAACGATAAATAAGTTTTTGATGAGTTAATTTTACGTGAATTGCAAATTAAACAAAAATAGTTTTTTGCATATTTCAGCTGAACAGAAAAAAACATGCTTGTTAAATTTTAAGCCTCGTAACTCTCTTGTGGTTCGATTTTTGAAAACACTTTCCTAAGCTGATCTCTGCTCAGCAAAAGTAATACATTGTTGCAAATTTTGTGTAATGAAAGCTTAAAATAGTGTAAATAATTTGTATCTGGAAGTGTAATACGTTAATATTACTTTCTATTGTATTTATTTTGTGTTAAAATTGCACGATTTGCACGCAACGCCGTTTCTTACTTTATAATGACGATTCAATAGAATCATACTGAAATGTAGACGATAGAGCCACGTTGGCATCATTTTGGGCGACAATAATGGCAACTTGGTGATTGATTGAACTGTACGGAAACTGATATGATGTAGCGCCAGCTGGGTGGGGAGCTTCAACAAAGAGGATAGCACAAAAACCTTCTCCACAAAAAAGATACATATACCTTCCAATTTTCAAGGTGATTGGTAAAACTGTATTAAAGCGAGTTCGTTTTTACAAACATCCATTTATATATATATATATATCAGAAAAATAGAAATAAAAGTATAATTTTCTATACTATTAGAATGAATAGAAATATAAGTACAATTTGCTATACAATTAGAAATAATAGAAATAGATGTATAATTTTCTATAATATTAGAAAGAATTGAAACAGATATACAAAAGTTATTTTAAAATAAGTATATATATATATTATGTAAAATACTTATTAAAGTTTCCATGGGATTTAAAATGTTTTAACACATATTTAGATTTAATTAGAAAAAATTCTCCGTGAAAAATAGCATTACAATAACTCTATTTTTGTAGCATAAATATGTTCCTCGAAATAAATGTCATAACCGTTCAAGAAAATTATGATTTGTGTCTTTTTTGAAGGAATGTGTGTAAAGTTGTAAAAATTTGAGTAAGGAAAATGAAAAATTGCATATAATTTTTTTTAAAAAAATGTAAAATTATGAAAAATCAATTATATATGTTATCAGGGATATGTGTTTACAGTTATGTACTTGAAAACGGATGCGTTTGATTTCAAAATAATAGAAAGAATGCTTTAATAATGCAAATAAATCGAAAATGATGATTTCACTAGAAAATGGATCACAACCATTATGTTTAAATACAGTGAATTTATACTCTCTGTTATTGACCATTTTGCTAAGTACAATTAATGAATAAAAAAATTCAAAAGTACATTATTATGTAAATATATTTATTAGAAAGCCAAAAAATCAATTACAACTATTTGAATTTCTTTTTATTTTAGTACGCAATGTTTTGCACATGCGAAATCACGTAAGAAAACTTCTTGCATTAAATTTATATAACACTTTTAAATTCACACAACAGTAACCATCGCAACAATAAGATTAATATTTTTACAAATCATTCAAAACCATAGGAATAAGAAAGCTTTGTTTAAAGAATTCTGCAGAAATTTTAAAATAAAATAACGAAACAAGTTATCTTTTATGGAGCACAAAATAAAAGAATATTATTATTGAAGAAAAGTAATTACAAAAGTAATTACTTTTGTAATTACGTAGACCAGAATTTTTTTGAAAATCAATATACATATATGGCAAAAATACTTTTTAGTGTATTAAAAGTAATCATTAGCTGCTAGAAAATAAATCGATTTTATGAAATAATTGTCTTAGAACTCACAACTCTGATTACCTTATTAGCTTTCAAATAGAGAAATATTTTAAATAAACTTCCAAGAAAGGCATATTCCTACATTATTTTTATCTAATCTTTTTTTATGATCAGATTTTCTTTCTCTTAGTAATTTGTGAATAACAAATAATATGAAATGCTTCTTTGTGTGGAATTAGTTTCAACACCAACGATTATAAAAATATTTACAAAAGTAATCTTGATAGCATCAAGACACTCAAGAAATTGGAATAGCCATTAAAAATAAAAATGGAAATACAGTGTTATGCTTTCTTAAACCTATCATAAAATATTTTCTTCTTAAAGTTATTTTATAAGCTGCTAAGGCCTATAATATTATATCATACATACTGTTAATTTTAGGCTAATATTTTTATTATTTTAACTTGAGTGTGTGTGTTTTTTATCTATAAAAGATTTTAGTAGTTTTATGCTAATAAGGAGCTATGTTTTGGTTAAAAGAAAGTTCACTCTTTTTCTGATAACCGAAACAATATATGGTGATTAAAAATGTTTTACTATAGCTTTAATAGAGCAAATATGTGCTTTAGCAGAGGTTAATTATTTCATATTGGGGAGTTTCAGATTTGTTAAAATCATTCAAGTGTGTAAAATAAGTAAATAAAATTTAGTTTACGATGTTTGAGTAAAAATGGAAGTTTATCAAAACTCTTGTAATATTTCCTTATGATCAGAAATTTTATGTAAAAAAATTACATTATTAATTATATTTACTCACAATATTCTTTTATATTAAAATTGTAACTTTGCTGACTGAGCTTCATAACTACAAATATGCAATTATTTTCTTAAATACTGCACTGAATACCAATTCAAATTATTTTCTAGCATGTTTTGCAACACCTTTTTTAAACAAAGCATTTTTAAAATGTGCATGAATTCGAAATACATTTCTCAAAACTAATTTTTTTACTACTACTTAAAGTGTAATAAACATTATTATTATTATTATTTTAGTGTATTACAAAAACTAAAACATAGAACACAAAATTTATAACAAACCAATGCGAAAAATTGTTTACGGTTAACAATATCCTATATAGCCGGCTGGGTGGCATGGTTGGTTTGTCGCCGGTCTTCTGCACCTAAGGTTGCGGGTTCGACCCCTACCCGTGAAGGGGAGCGATGCACTTGAAATCTGCAAATAGCTCAAATGTCCCCCCTTTGGTGTGGTGTGGTACTTAAAGAGACCTTGTACCAGCTCAGATGTGGTCCTCGTTACTTGACCATGGTTCAAAATTACGAGGTACGTCGTCAAAAGCCCTCGTGTAGCTGAAAAATGCCACGCTAATATTCAGTCACTCACTCGACTCCGGCCAGAGTCGTTGGATTTTCATGATGCAGAAAATCGACAGCGGACATGTCGTATGATTATACGGCATGTAAAAGATCCCTAGAGTATCTGTTTAACTTTGGTGATCTCGGCAAAATTAAATCCTAATACAGGTTCGCATTGTCAAGAGGCTCAGGTGCCTCCCTCTGGAGAGGAAACTGGGCGTCAAAATTACTTGCGTTAATTGTTATTGCCTATATGGTACCGCGCTAAAAAGTGATATCAGCCCTAGGTCTCTAAGGTCTCTAGGCTACTGTACTAGGTCTGCAAAGGTTAATATACTAATACGCAACCTCATTAGAAAAAGAAACATTAGAGCCTATATATTTAAGGATGTCTGGATCAGAATGAAATAAATATTTCATTAATTAATTTCCCAGGAGAGGTTTGTCTTGGTCACGATTTTAATATTATACACCGGCACTCTCGCATAAAAACTTAAATTACGAGCTTCTATGTATTATTCTTTTTATGCACAGCTGAGAAACTGAAATTTTGCTTCAGTCTATGGAAACAATAAGGTTCGTCAAAATTTTTGACAAACCTGATTCAGCTGAATGAAACCTTTTATTTAAAATAGCAGACAAACTTGAATGATTAATTAAGGATTATTGTCAAATGCTCACTTGATTCAATTTGGATATCATGGCAGTCATCCGCTTCAACTAGTTACACATCCCATCTACAAGAATACCAATGATTGAACTAAAAGAAAAATTTAGTTGGCGAGAATTAACATCGCCAATGTACGAAAAATTGAGGTTTTAGCTGAGTCAAAACCTTGGAGTAATTGCATACAATTTTTTGACCAACGAAATTACATTAAATAAAAAATTTTCCACTGTTCGGTTTATATAATTGATAAACCAACTATATTTACAGGTGGGTAATAAGTTCACTAAAACAAACATAACCATCACAAAAATGTAATCACCTCTACGTATCATGCAAAATACATGAATATAAATGAAATCATTAATAATAATTATTATAATTATTTGTATGTTAATAATGGGAGATTTTCCTCTCATTATTAAATAAATAATTAATTTTTCAAGGATATCAATAAATATTTTTATAACTAAATGTTCTCTATCATTCATATATTTCATGAATTGAAATCTCAGGAAAGGATTTAAAATTTTAATATCACTTTTCAATTTATAAACCTTTATTAAATTTGCTTCTAGAGCAATCTTATCTTAGTCTAATCCAATTTTTTCCGGACCTTTCGAATATTAGTACTCCAAGTATGTTTCATGAGTTCACCGAATCATTGCACTGCAGACAGTAACACCTTGTAAAATATATCTAAAAAATAGGTGTTGTTTCCTTTGAAATATTTTATACATGTAGTCTTCCTTTTACCAATCTTTTCATGAATATTTTTAATAGTAACTTTGACAGAAGATGAAGAACTCTTCTACCACGCGAGAGACTATTTTTTAATGCAAAATAGATATTTTTCAAACGCTACTGTTTTTTTTACCAGATTACACGCATTCTTTTAAAAAAAAATACTATTTAAAGTAATCTAATTGTCTTATAGTTCACTAGAACAAGGATAAGACTCTTCGAGGAGATGTTGCATTTGATGTTAAATTTGTATTATAAAATGAACCTATATACACGGCGTCCAGGCTTAACGTATTCAAAAGTTATGGCTTATTACTAAATAATTGCCCATCAAAATGTAATAAACTGTTTATCCTTGGATTGGAAATCTCTCCGAGATTTTTTGCATCTAGTCCGATCAGCTACAAATGAGCGTATTATTCGGCAATTGCAGACGATAAACTCGTTACATTGACTTAATTAGAAAAGATTTGGATTCCACAGCAAAAGGTACCGAGCGTACTTTGATTAATGGAATTTAAATCTGGCACGGGTGTACAGCGACGTGTTTGAATAGAGAGGAATGTTGTTACTAGACTTTGCCCAATAGACTTTTCAGGACTCCTATAAAATGAATCACGCACACGATGAACAGTGCCTTCTTTAACGAAAATTGAGAATTTGAGATACCAAAGTTCCCGTCTCCTTTAACCCTTTATCAACCAATGGTACTTATAAGTACCGCTCACTTTAAAATTACATAGAATAACCATTTTTACGAATACTCTGATGATACATAGCAGGGAAATTCTTTTAAATCCACTATTACAAGATATATGGAAGCACGGGTTCTATGATGAGTATTTTAGCGGGAAAAGCGAATAGTTTTTTCGCAGAAATTGCGTTTTCACCCGACGGTTTAATCGGATTGCGAAGATTGTCATTTTTGTTCCGAAAAAGTAGTTAATGTCAAACGTTTTTTTTTTCTTTCTCTGTATGTTAATGAATACCTTGGAAAACGATGTGACTATTTATTTTAAGTGAATTGTGTATATAATTAATTTGACAGTTGAATATCTTTAATTAATTAATCAGCTCTAACGGATTAAATTTCATAAAGTTGAGTGTTTTGTTTATGTATATCCCTTAATTTTCAATATAGTGATTCTAAAAAATAATGCATGAAAAAAACTGCAATTAAATCATAATGCGGTAGATAAAGGGTTAAAGTTCGTTTCTATCGATGGATAGTCTTTGATGTCGAGGGATCGACATTCCATTCCAATAGGCTTCCGTGCAAATAAACCAAGTTGATTTAATCGCCGAGAGATGGGTCTTGCTGAAACATGCGTATTGGTACCTGCTGCAAGGTTTGCAGCTATCTGTGCAGGAGTGAAATTTCTGTTCCTTTTTGCCATGAGGGTCACATAGCGATTCTTTAAAGGTTGGGTGATCCTTGCAAGATCTCCGACATGTTTTTCAAAGCCTTTCCACCTTCAGCGGCCTTCTTTAATCTCGAGATGACAATTTTTGATACACCCATTTTAGCAGATTCTGTGGTGACACTTTGACCTGCTTCCGGTCAACCTCGTTCGTAGTCACTCAATTGTCTTGCTGACATTTTGCTCTTAGTTATTGCTAGAACCAAACAGAATTTTAGAGAAAAATTTTATAACATTTAGCTGCTATTTTCGTCAAATATCTGACAGCAAGAATTTTTGTATGAATCATGAACTTGTATGCACTTTCATATTGATAACGAGTTTGAATTTACTTTTATACATCAGCAGTCTGAGACGCAATTTTGCATAAATCACTTTTTCCTTAGCAATTTCCAAGCAGTGTATGTATATTTTAATACCTCTAATAATATTTTTAAAAAGGTTTTACTGCAATCAAAATATTATCTGTTTTGATTAAACTGTATAATTTATAGGATTTTAGATCAAATTTTCGGAAGTTTACTGAAAAAATGCTTGAAATATTTAGCTAAGTAAGACAACATAATAAAACTTAGTACCGTAAAATGAATTTCAATTTATATTTAATATTATAGAGATAATTTGATGTAACTTTGAAATACTATTCAGATAAATATTATATTATTATTTTGAATTAACTTAAATTTTTAAATAAGTATAATATTTTAAAGAAAGATATAATTATATTTATAGAACACACAGTTTCATTCCCATATGTACTAGAAAAATAAATGTGCAAAAACACCCTGTTAAATAAAACAGTATTTTCAAATGTAAAATTTTAAATTTTTTGTGATACGTTTTGACTTTTTAGCATAAATAAATATCATTAAAATTACTATTTATATTAATATTTAAGTTTTGAATAAATAAAATTTCTCCGAAGAGCTAATGAATTATACTGAGTTAACGTAATATCGTTCTCAATGTTCTGTAAATATATGCGTATTAACATCCGAATTAGGTGGGTGTTCTTATCTAGAAATTTGAAGAAAAAAAACTACTTTATTTCAATATTTTCAAAGTTTATACATTTAAGAATATGAACTTAAGAGGACTTTGTAAAATTATAATTATAATCGGAGATATAGGTATTTTATACGTGGCATATGAACCGGATCGGTCGGAATTATTCGAACAATAAACGACATTGATTCCCAGTATACCTACAACCGTGTTCCCTTGAAAAGCCATTTGTACTATTTATATATATTTTTTAAATTACAATAACCGAAATTCACCTATATATACTTTAAAATAATCTTCTCTATTTAGAGTACAGTTAAAATAAGTTTCTGCCAGTTTAGTTTTAACCTACGAGCAACGTGGACGCATGTGTTCTGAGTGCAGTGTAGATTTAAAATATTTTGAGTGTATAAGATGTGACCCAATGTAAAAAAGGGGCACGTGGGGAAAGGGTTCTTAGCTTAGTCCATTAGTTAATTAAAATACGTTTATTAGACAAAACAAATATTTACATACATAAACAGAGAACTAACATTACATTAGAATTAAAAGGGATCGGAGTGCACATGCTTGTACTTCCTTACAGTTCCGATGCTTGGCCATCACTGAAAATTGTTCTGCTCGTTACACGGCATGAGAGTCTTTCTACTGTTAATATGGGAGGAGTGGTCGCAAGTGTTAATTTGATTTTTTTGCGAATAAAATAAACAGAAAAGGAGAGCTAAGAAATACGAGATTCTGACGCTTCAAAGGAGACCAGAACTGCTCGTTTGGAAGAAAGAACTTAGGAAAATGCATTTTTCGAAATTGAGGGAATTCCCAATGTATGGAACAGGAATAGCAAGTTGAAAAAATGCGAGTTTAAAGTATTATTGTATGGCTTAGTTTGCGCGTAACTTGACCTGAGCCTTTAAACGAATTTTTCTTGAAACTACTTTTTTCGAGACTCTTGTCCTGATGTCTCAAGTTCTACTGAACCAATTTATTTGAAGTTTGAGAGAGCCTTCTACGTTATACTATTGCATCAACTAAAATCATACTAAAATTGCAATTTTTATTCAATTAAAAAAATTCTGTAAAAACAAAAGTCTGGTAAAATAATATATTTTTTTAAATTTCAAACAGCCACTTTTTGAAGGAATTTTTTTTAATTTTTCAATATTTGGATGATAGCAGCATTTTTTAGATAAATAATTAATTGTTTTTCAGATTACTAAGAGGGTTACAATCATGACAGTCAGGGCAAGCCATTTTTTGAGAACCTCCACTTCATGAGCCTGTAACTTTTAAAATTTTTAATTTTTTCACTCGATTTCTTTGTATTCTGCAAACATTAATAGATAATATTTGATTAAATAATGTCTAGTAAAATACTTTTTTGTTTCATTTATTGCACCTGATATAATACCTAAGATTTATGCCTTTAGACTAGAATACCCCCTAATAAAAATAACATACTCACAAAAGTGGAGTTTTGAAATATATTTTATAGAAATGAAACAAATTAAAATGGCATTGATGCCAGGTATGTAATAACATCGCTTTCTCAATCTCTTCTAGTCTTTACTGATCAAGCCCAAGATATTTATTGAGAGAAAGCAAATACTGGTGGCACAGAAGTCTGTTCTTGAAAAGAGTATATTTTTCTTTAGAGAAACTTTTGTGATTTCGTTGAAAGTGGGCTACTTTCTAAACGTCGTAATCCCCCCAAATTCCAGGAGATCACTTCATGGGGGAGGTCTTTTTCCCAAGATACATCAATGACACAGGTCACGTTGAAAAAATCGTTTAAGTAAAAAACAAAAAACAAAAAATTCTATACTGGAACAGACTACTGTGAAGACTATAAAAAGAAGGCCACAAAAGATATTCATTTTCCAGAAGATAGTCCAACATAGTTAAATCCTTTTTGTAGTATCGCACAAATAACGGTTTTGGATCAACTTAATGTATTAAAGGGTATTGCTACGTTCATTATCTAAACACAAATTAATCCGTGGTGCAAAAATTAGTTTTAATAAACTTGTTAATTCAGCAATTAATTAACAATTTAGAAGCAAACAAATTTCGAATGTCAATGTTGAAGGAATGGAAAATACATAAAAATATAAAGTAGAATAACTTTGTAAAAAAGAAAAAACTGGCCACAAAAATGCTTAAAATATGTGAAAATATTAATTTGAGAAACTGAATGTTAAACAATGGATTATTCTATTTTAGAATATGTATACAAATTTAATTTTACAATTGATTAAATATAATTGGATTTGATAAGTGTAATACTGTTTTATATTAACTTTAAAAATGATTCTATTTAATCCATATTTGAGTTGATAGAAAATGAATGAACTTAGTAATTTTGTGTTTAAACGATCCATTTGAAAAAAAATCCTCCTGAAATATTTAAGATGTTTATCAACATTTTTTCCCCTCTAAATGCTTCTAATATTTTTAAGTATTCTCACGTTATCAATAAAAAACCAATAGAAAAAATGAGCAACATTATTAACATATTGAGAAATACGTTTAATGCAAAAAACGCTTAAGATGAAACATTGGTTAACACAAAATAATACAATGGTCCTGACAAACTACTATGTATTTTATGCATTGTGTTTTAATTAAATATAAATGGAAATCGCTTAAGACAAAAAAGATTTCCCTTCTGAGAATAAGCAAAATCCGGAAAATATTACTTCACAGGTGAGATTTAAGAAAGCTGTGAAATAAGAGAGGTGGTTTCATATATTTCGTAGAAAAGAACCCTCGGAACTGCATGTGACAAGCATCAATTTTGTTTATCTTTCTGATACATTCGACCCTCCACCCCAAAAAACACCACATATAAACATCTCATCTCTCATCAGTTGGCTTTTGAATTCGGTGTCGAGTACATCACAGTGTGAATACAAACCGGTAAGTTCAGATGGCATTTTTTCTTTTCTTTCTATTTTAGAAGAATTTTTTTTACGCAAACAATGGCAAAGAGCTCAAGGGAAAATCAAACATCTATTTAAATGAAAATACAGATGGAGTTTCTTAAGGCTGTTGATCAAAAACAGTAGAAGAAAACGAAAATCTAGAATTGCAGACTCTACATTATCAATAATAATTTAAAAAAGAAAGCAAATTATGGAAATGTTTGAATGGTGTAAGTTTGAGCCAGAACGAAAACGGATATAAAGGGACAAGCATGAGGATTTAGAGATGGTTTTACTTTTTCGGTTCAAACAAGCAAAATCTCAGAATGCTCCCATATCAGAAATTTAAATGCAAGAAAGAAGCAATTAACTTGCTAAACAAATTTTCTACAAATCCAGGAAGTTTAGAACATTTCAAGGAAATAAATGGCATAGTACTAAAGCTAATCAATTTTTTCCGACCATGGCAACAAATTGGTTTCAGTGTACATTTCCTTCAATACTTGAGGAATATTTTGATTTTTATTAAACATTTGTTAAATATAGGTACATTGAATTTTATTAAGGTATCCGAAAAAGTTCGGAGTACTTTTTAACAAAATAGCATATTTAAGCATTGTAAATGCTTTTTTGGACTCAATACCAATAAAAACTAATATTTAAACGAAATTATACATTAATTATCCAAAAATCACATTTATAAGAGAAATTTTAGCAATATTTTTGAAAATTTTCAAAGCAATTGGAGAAAAAAGTAATAAACGTATTAGTAAAAGTAGTACTAAAGCAAATTAGATCTATTTATCTAGAAGTTGTACTAAAATTTAAATGTTTTGTTAAAATTTGAAAACTTTAGAGCTGATTGGCTAAACATTATAAGAAATGTTACATTCTTCATGAGGCCATTATTTAAATAACACCATAACTGAAAAAGGATTCATGTACTAAAATATTTTAGTACATTCTCTAGAAAATAACATAAATATCACGTTCAAAAAGTTTTATAGAAGTACATTCGTAATATACAAAGTATGTTTTGTAAGCCAAAAAGATAGTTCTATATTCATTACAATAAAAAATAAAAATATCTATCTAGACCGAATTTTCAACTCGTTCGAATACCTTAAAAACATGCATATATATAAAACTATGTGAATTAAATGTGTTCTAATAAGTTTAATTTTGTTAAACATATGTTGTTTTTTCTGTTTATCTTTGCAATATCCTTTAAAACGAAATCCTTTTAACCCGAAAAAATAATTCAGTCCCCACAGTTTTATGTTAAACGATTTTAAATGTAATAAAACCGAAATCAATACAAAATGCATACAATGCTGACTTTGCATAGCATTTCAGTTTTTTTCCAAGTAAATCTGAACTATTCTTTCTTGCAGTTAAATTCCTAAGGAAAAGTAAAACAGAGAGCAGCAAAGAATAGAATACCATCTTCAGTAATGCCACAAACGATGTATAAATCTTCTTCTCTTTCATTCTATTAGTGGAGGAAAAAAGGGGAAAAAATTCCTTAGGCACTGAAACAACCACCAGAGGAAAAACCTTTCCCAACGTTATTTACAAGATTACAAATGAAACAAGACACATGATTGAAAAGATCGCAAATAGCGTGATGTAAAGAATCATGAAGAACAGAGGTAGGTGGGATGTACAAATGGTAAAAATGGTGTTTTATTATGGTAGGATATTTGAAGCAAATCAAAGAAAGGTAATCTTTAGAAATTTCCACTCAACTTTTTGTTTTATCATATTTAAACTTTATTTTTATGAAATATCTCTGGTTTCTGTCAAGAAATTGTGTTAAATCTTAAAATATTTTTTTATTATGTTTGACATAAAATGTTTGAAATTTTTCTATTGAAAAGTACAATTTTTTGTTTTCTTCTTTTTATATATCGTGAACAAAAATGTATCATTTTGAGGATATACACAAACACGAATTTACTTATAAAAATTACGTTCCAATTGACAAAAAACATCAAAATATTCATTGGAACGTTTTTATAAGTTTTTTTTTTATCTTGAATATTAACTTTTAAATTAATATGAATTAAGTAAAATTTTCATCAGATTCGTAAGGTTTGCGTTTTGGTAAATATTTTGAAAATTTTGTTTTTTCAAGACTTTATTTACAAATCATTTCTATAATTGATTTTACATACTCGTAAAAGATACTACTCTATTGTTTTTGAGAACAGGTGTAGGTTATTTATTTACGAATAAGTTTAAAGGATCCAAATAAATTAAAAACTGAAACTTTAACTATCAGAATTTATTCACAAATTTGTTAAAATATGAAATCTTAGTCTTCTAAATCGGCTTTTATATCAAAAGACCAACAATAATTAAAATAAATTAAAATTATTTAGCGTTAGACAGTACAAATGCTTAATGATCATAAATAATATATTTTTAGTCCTTAACTTTGAAAACTTCTTTTTATTTTACAAAATTATATTTTTAATAAAAATGTATCGATAAAAATTTTGAAATATTATTACTCTACGCACCTATTTAAATTTTTTACGTTATCTTGGAGGATCTAAACAAAATGTATTAATGGTAATAGAATTTTAGCAAATATATGAAATGTTAGATTTATTAAGAGTTAGAAATTTTATGCCAAAATCCAGCACTATATCGTTTGGATTTGCAATTCCACAGTAAATCATGCGAACACGAGTAAAGTAAGTATGTCAGATCAAATCCTGTCAGCCACGAGAAAAAAAATCATTAACTCAACTCCTATCTCCTTAAAACAAGATATATTTTTTACATTTAATTTTTTTCGTGATATAATCTTTATATTTTATTTAAAAAAATTAAAAATTCTGAAAAATAGTGAGTTTTTATTAAAAAGTATTTAAAAAAAATATCAATTATTTGTTAATTTTCACCCAAAACTCAGTTCCAATCATCGCTGTAGAGTATATATTTCAAAGTACGAAGTGAAATGTTAGCAAAAACTATCACGGCAAAGTGGAAAATGCACGTGAGACATTATTTGCTGTATTAGTTTGATAATGATAATGCAACAGTCACAACGTACCAAATTTATGAGGATGATGTTATTAAAGGCTTAGTCTTAGATGATTTCGGAAATTCAGGAAAGGAGACGAAAACTGCCAAGATCAAGCAAGATGTGGACACCCTGCACTCATTGGAGGAGAGACTCTTAATCGAGTCATCAAAACAGCCCTAATCCAGTCGTGCTACAATTAATCGCAGCTTTCAACATTCCTTTGAAAGATGGTTGGAAGCATCGGGCTTTATCAGGTAGTGCAATGATTGGGTTCAACACCAGCTTACCACAGATTAAATGGTTCGGTAAATCGGAAAAAAAGGCTTTCTGGCTTTCTATATATGTTTTTGCTCGAATTAAGCTATCCTTGAAATGAATTATAACAGAAAATAAAGCAACTATCCTTTTACAATTTTTTTTGAGCAAATTAAATTTTATATAAGTTTCAAAAATTAAAATTTTTCTTCTCTCGTTTTCATTGAAAAAAATAAAAATAAAATTTTTTAAACTTATGTTGCATTACTATGGTATAAATTTGTGTTATTGAATATGTAATATATATATAACAATTTTTTGTATTAAACGTAATTCTTTTTGAATGTACATTAATAGTAATATCTATAAGTCCATGGGTTAATAATTTGATTCATGAGGACATTTATTTCTTGATTATCTTCATATCAATAATAAAAGACTGATACGAACTAACAGTTGCATTTAATTTATTTATTAGTGTTGCCTAATGAAGTCTTTTATCTCGTAAAAAGTTGTGAGAATAGAAAAATAATGTCGAGAGTTACGTGAGAAATTATTTGTTGATTCATGGGATCAGCATGGTGTCAGTGATTGTTAATCTTTGTTAAAAGAAAATAATCTTTAACTCTTTAAATTAATCTTATCTCTTTTAACTTAAATCTTGGTTAAAAGAAAAATTGCAAAAAGATTTTGTATGCAAATAAATCTTAAAGTGAAAATTATGTGTGTATATTTAATATATATTTCGATCAATTCAAACAAACTTTTTCAACACTTAAGCATTTTCAAATAGTTAGTAATAATGTAACTTAATTATAACATTTCATTCTACATTGGATTGCTAGCCAAATGGTTAATTTCTTAAGGATATGGTATGCATATATTACATGAGTAATGTTCCTTATAAAATATATTTTATTGTTTTAAGAATATTAAATATTCACTTTACCTAATAGCAAAGTCAAATTAAACATTTCTCCATTTGACCATGAAACAGATTGGCATTTTGAAACATTTTGGACACTTATTAATTAAAACAAATGGAAATAATTATAAATGTAGCTAAATGCTTAAACAATGAATTTAAGTCAGAATTGTCTACATTCCATTTAAAAGATAAATACATTGCTAAGAGGTACAGGAGAATACACAATGAGAGAGACACAATTCTAAAAGTTATTCTACTAACCTGACTCTATGGAGATCAAAACATCAGATAATTCCATACAACCATGCTATTTATATGTCGCCTTAATTAAGGTGTATCATCTGTTCAGTTAGAAATACTTGCGATAAATCAGTCTAAAAGCTGAAGTTATTATTCAGAATCTGTCAAATTAATATGATACCGTATCATAAGGTTCTGAATAGACGTGAACAAAATGAATTCCCAGCGAAATTTTGAAAGTTGAAATAAAAATCTAATATATTTAATGCAACAGGTGATGTACTGTGCAAATTTCTGTAAGAAATAATAACACAGTTTATTCAATAAATAATGCATATATATATATATATATTAAATTAAAAATGTAAATAATAAATTATTAATATCCTCTCCTTATTTAAAAAATGTTAACAACATATGTAACCTTACTATATTATCTATTTAATTTTAAATATTTAGTGATAATTTGAAATTTAAGAAAATATTTAATTTTTACTGCTGATTCATATTTTCTTTTCAATACCTTTGTTCTCTTATTACTTACTGCTCATTTTTTGTGGTTCTGTTCAGTGCCTGGTCGATAATGATGCATGTAATACATTTCAGCTTCCCACCACTTATTTTCAATGGGGATGTTACTCTAGATATGATAAATTTTCCTCAGCAAGCAAACAGTTAACACAGTATGCATTTTCCGAAATTTTCCTGCCATTGGCAGGAAAAGAATCGAAAATATCTTTTTGCTAGTGAAAAAAATCATACATTTTACTTATCATAGCAACAGAAAATTTAATTCAAGATATTGAAGGGACACCATACATTAGAATCGCGAAGTGATTCCTCGTTTGGATCTGGAATCTATGATGTTACTTTGCCAATATTTTCAGCTTTTTGAATGAGAAAGTCAGAAAGTTGGGACAGCTCTTTAGACCCTATCGGATAAGTATACGCGACCTTTTCAAAATTAACTTTTTTAAGTTGGTAGTAATATCTTTGTAGATGTGTCGTCGATGGTCTGTGGCATCAGTGATGGAGAGGGTTTTCAAAAGTGAGAAGAACAAGTGGGTGGAAGATGGACTTGTTAGTGGAGAAGAAACGTTTTCTGCATTTCTTGGAGGATTTCTGGGTACTGGCGACGGGCATGGAGTTGAAACTGAGCTTGTGATTGGATTTTAGAAAATTTCTACTTTAGCACTATTGGGGGCTTTAGATTAGAGTTATTGATTGAAAGTTGGACAAAGCAAGGAATCTGTCTATATGACTCAAAACGGTGGTCCTAACTTACCGTTTTCTGACTCTTAGTGCTAAAACCAATTTTTGGTAATTTTTTTTAAAACGTTGAAAAGGTGCCGTTTGAATTGTACTTCTACATCATGTGTATTTAGTGTTTTCTTCACATTTAATAGGCAATTTTCCCATAATATCATTGGTTGATGCTCCATAAAATACCTTCATTTGTTTTCTTTTCTTCTTCCCCAAGTGTAATGTCAACCTTAAAAAAATAAAAATGTCCAATTTTACTTGAAATTTGAGAATGAATATCTTTTTACCCAATATAAAGGGGAAAGTAATTGTTTGCTATGTTATGCAAGTGTAGTTCCGGGAAGAAAGTGTAATGTCGAACGGCATATAAATCAGCTCGGCGAGGACCATTTGAGAAAAAAGAGAGAGATTTTCCTTTAAATACGACAATAAGGAAAGAGAAGGTAAGATATTTAAAAAAAAAAAAAGATATGTTAAGTTGTCAACAGTCAGTTTCTTAAGAAATAGACTGAAACATAAAAATAAAGCTACTATTTCTTCATTCTATCGCATTGCCTAGATCATAGTTAAAAAAAGGAAAAAAAAACTTTATGGAGACTCTGTGAAATAGAAAAAAGAAACTTTTTTAAAAGCTGGAGTGCAATGTTTGATAATTTTAACGATGCCAAAGGTACTAATGGAGTTAAATCGTTGAATTCCCATTCAATACTGAGGTCCAATAATAACCTCCTTACAAACCATTAGTCAGAAAACCATGCTTAGTATCCGTTCATACGGTGCAACGACGATTCCAGTAGCGTGGACTGTCAGCACGGCTACCATTAATTTTGCTTCTCTTGACAATCAGCACAGAGAGAGACAGTGACTCTGGTGTGCCGAACCATGAAACCGGATACAGGAGTGGCAAAATGGCGTTCTTGCAGACGTGTCCTAGTTCTTTCAGTATTTTGATGGTTGCAAAAGTGTCTGGGAGCTCTTTTGAGATCACTCATCGTCTGCTTGCATTCGATATCGGCATAGAAACCCTGCACCTGGTATGATGGTTTGGTTACCAGATGAGTACATTTCTGGCATCTAATGTCCAATCGTTGTACCTTATCTTCAAGGCCTGTCAAATGCTATCTTCCACCATTACAAGATTACATTTTGAATGTCGTGTTTTGACCTTCCTCGATAAACAGGTTATTTGATTCTAGCCCTAGTCTGTGTGTGTGTGTACACTGTCTCCAGATCTGTCATCCATTTTAAACATCTTGTTATGGGTTGTTGAAAGATTGGCTCGTTACCTCTCTCCAGATAATATAGTTGATGAAGTGGGGCAATGATTTGAAGTAGCATAGAATGAGTAGCCTGTTTCTGTCATCCAAATTAAGTTCACCTTATTGACCAACTGGGTAAAAGTCTGTTTAGCTGCCAGGTGTGGCAATTGTTTCTGCTAATTTCACACTCCTGTAAACTCCAAAACTGCTTGCAAATTTAATCAGTTTGCTTTTCATACTGTTTATGTACAATAAATATCTTTTTGTACTTCCAGTTTTAATGAGCAGTAATATAAAAAATATTTAATTCTAGAAATATTCAGCTTAAAACTTTCAATAATCTTATTCTTCAGATATTGTTAATATAGTTGATTATGGTTATAATTTGTTCACAGTATTTTCAGCTCTATAGTTATTGGATAATTTAAGAACCTTTAACTGAAATATAATTTAGCAAATAACACAATAAATGAGAAATAAAAATGACCTGCGTTTATCCAAAATAATGACATACCTTGAGCCTTTTGTAAAGGGTACTCCCGCATTTTGATGTTTTGTAAAAATACTCAAATTTTAAAAGTAAAACAACTATTTATTTGAAAGCATTTGTTGATAAAAGCAATTATTCATTTCAAAGCATCTTCCTTTATTGTGAAAAAATGAAGAGAATAATTTCATTTTATTTATGAAGTAAAAACTAATAACTTTTCTATTCTAGATAAATATGGAATGGGATATTTCAAAACAACAACAAAAGGAAAACAATCAGTAAAAAGCAACACTAAAAAAATATTTATTACTTCTTTGGATTCAGGAAGGTATAAGAACATGCAAATGAAGGAATTCTATATCTAGTAGAATGTAGACGTGAATCTTTTAAGGCTTTCTGGCCGTAATATAAGTTTTGAAATTTTAGAAAAGACAATAAATTTTCATTATGGTAAGATTTATTTATCAGATCATTTCTATTGCTTAAATAACATTTGATTTTTTCTATTATACAGAAGTTAAGCTACTTTAATAAAAATTAGTTTTTCTTTTCATACTTCAAAAAAATTCTGACTTATTTTAAATATCCATCTAAAGCACATAAAAATGCTGTAGAATTATTTTTTTCTATTTTCTCAATCTGAAATAAATAATGATTAAAATACGTGTTTTACATGCATATTATGTATCTTACATGCATATTATGGCCTCCTATCTCCTGTGATTTATTAAAAATCGTCTTTTTGTTGTAAATATTAATCTTTTATATTTAAAAAAAATTTTGTGGATATAATGTACATCACATTTTGACCAAAACAGATAAAAATCTTTTACTGCATTTAGTATAAGTGTATTTATTAGTAGTTTAGGATTTAGAGTACTATATATCATTGCAAAATTTCCAGATTACCAATACAAATTTTGAAATCAAAAACTCTTTTAATCCTTTTATTTTATTTTAATCGAAATTGGGGATATTGCTTTTTACTTGTTATATCGTTTTTCTTATTTCTGGTTTTGTGTTTGAAGACTAAATTTAAAATATTCAAATATAGTTTGGTAAAATACACAAAGAGCAATTTTTGTGTAATACATTCACAATCTTTTAAATTAAAATTTACTAATAATGTTCACTCCTATTCGGGATTGATAAACTGAACATTACAGTTTCAACGAGAATGATTTTAGGGGCAAGAAAAATAAATTGTAAGATAAAATGAAATTCCACCAAAAAAAGCTTTTCAAATTGTAATAGGATTTTTTTTGAATGAATAAAATGCTATTACCCAAATCAAAGCTTTTGCTTTCGCAAAGGAATGATTTTCCGTTACATTTACTCCATTTAAATATGGACACTATATTTTGGAACATTATATTTAGAAAACCTAAATTAATTAAATTTGTTTAAAAACTAAACTTTTTTTAGCTCTTCAAAAAATTATGAAACATAGCATATGCATTTTAAATCCTTCGAAAACAAACAAAGTATCAACTTTCAATAAGAAAAATAATCAAAAAACCACTTTCATTGCGAAAATTCCAAGCTATTTCTGAAAAGGGAAAGAATTTTTTTCGTTCATATAGATGACTTTACAAAACTTCCCATCAAATATAGAACCAGAACTGAAAAGGAACGTCAGCCTAAAAGAAAGAATGAAATAGTTGTACAGTAAACTTGTTGGAGCGTAGATGGCTTTGCCATTCTTTCTTTAACAAATGTGGTGAAAATGTGGTAAAAAAAGAATGTACCACCCACTCGTATCATTGCCAATAACAAACGTATTGAGAAAAAAATGTGTATAGCATCCGCTAGAGGTCGTTTCTGTCTTTGCAGAAAAAAACATAACCCTGTGATTGGTCGGAAGATGGAAAGAACTACTATTTCAACTTCAAGGCGTCTAAGCTAATACCCAAATTTCCCCCTATTCATCTAATATTATATGTTTTTCCATTGTCATGAATGAATAAGAGCATCGGCTTGATAAGAATTTATGCTTTACTTTAAGGGACGGATTTTCTTGATCTTTGAAGGATCGGCTTACAGGATACTAGAAAATGTTTTCTTGGATGCAATTTCCTTCGTTATTTTGCCTCGTTCTAAGTAAAATTCCCTGAGGTTCTTCAAAGCTCTCTATTCAAGAAAGAATACTGTGCTTCGTAGGATAACGTACGCTTGTAACTTTCCCAAATGAGATCGCTTAAATATTTCTTTTCCAATTCTTGACAAAAGACATGAGACTGTTTTTCCTTTTCGAAACTTTCTATCTTATTTTGAAGCTTTATTAATGTATAAAAGTAGAAAATAAATTGTTTTTAAGAGATGAATTTTCCAAAAATTTTCCTGAATAAGGTAATCACATGTATTACATGAAAAAGAGGTTTTGAACAGCCTCGTTCCATTTTTTTTATCATCTAATTTTTTCATGTTATATTTTACATATTATCAGGTTTTTCTTTCATCATTTTGACGAATAAATAGTTTTTATTCAATTCATAAATTTTGATTAAACTAATTTTTACAATAGTAATTTTTTACTTTATTTTTTAGAAACCTTTGAGTTATAAAAATAATGCATTCCTTTATTCAGTTTTACAGCAAAATCTGTATAAGAAATTCAATATAGCTTGAAAAACTAAAAAATATATTTTGTCAATTTTTTACAAATTTCTATGTACATTTTGTCTTCCATAATCCTTTCACTTATTTCATGATTCATTCTATGTTTCAATCTAAAATTTTCAATGCTTTCTAAAAATGTGAAAAATTAGTGCTTGTGAAGCTGAAATAAAACGTTCTTCTCAGGGTTTGGGTAACCACCTCAGCATTTTGTTTTGGAACGCAGGTGGACTAAAAAACTCTAAATTATCAAAGAAAGAAGAGATGGATAATGGTTTCTGTTGAACGTAGCCTAAATTAGTATTCATTCCTTGATCCCTTGAAAACCCTCGTGGGGTGGTCTTAAAAGCTGAAGATTGACGTGAGAACTTTGCCAGTTTCTCACAACCTATGGCAGGCCGTAGTAGCCAAGTCGTCAGGGTAACGGCCTAGACCCGTCATGTAGGGAGTGATTCACGAAAATTCTGTCGAAGCTCAAACGTCCTCCTGTTGGTGTGGGGTGGAAGTTAAGTGAGGGGGTGTCAGATCTTGTGTCATCGTCGTAATTTGACCATGGTTTAAAATTACAAAGTCCGTCGCCAAAAGGCATCGAGTGGTTGAATGGTGGGACGTTATAATATTCATTCATTCTTACAACCTATGGCGAAACGTTGTTTTTTTCCTCTTTGCTAGTTAACCATAGAGCAAGGAGAGGTTAAAAGTTAACTAGCCCTAGAGTTTATATTAAAACGTTGTCCTCTTCTGTGTGAATACTTTTTCAGGAAAAACTAAATAACCATTGAAAAATAACTAACTTAGAAACCGTTGCAGTTCATATGTCCATTACTAATGAGGATTTTACTTGGTTAATTCGAAAAGTTTAGAATAATCTTAACATCTTAAATTTTTGTAACTGACGTTTTATTACTTTAATCCGAAGTTCGTCCATTAACTGCTAATCATCTATAGTTTGAACAGTAACAAGATTACAGCAAATAACAAAATATTGCTCTTTAATCCTACATCCAGGAACCCAGAAAGATAGCAGGGCAATAAACTTTAATTTAAAGGAATTAGTCTTCAACACGGATGACATTATATTGATTTTATTATTCAACAATATTCTTTAAAAAGGTCTACTTTGACTTTGAGGAGGAGTGAATTAAAAGATCTTCAGAGAATTCTAAAAGTACATTTGCATAAAACTGATCTCAGTTACAAGAATTAAAGTTTTAAGCTAGAAGAACAATTACCGATTAGTACTATTCCTTAAAATTTATTTTCACTATTGATATAAGTTTATTTTTATTTATACTTTTGTGTATCCAATTACAAGGGTACTTACGATGGAGATTCTGTTAACCGCACCTCCGACTTGTGATGGATGTGTTATAATTAAAAAGAAGGAATTCTATATTTTATAAGCTCTGAATTAATAAAATTCAATGAAATCATATTAAGTCAGTACTTCTCAAAGTTACAATATTTGCGACCCAATATATAATCATCATTTTCATCGCTCCTCCTCCCACACAATAACAATGTATTAAATTCAATAATATTATACATTGACGCTAAAGCTACAAAACGACTTTAATCTTTTAAGTGCCACCAGCGTATATAAATATCTCGCTCAGACAAAGTGTTAATTGCTCCGGACGTATATATACGTCTTTTTAAAGTACGATCTTTTCTGTGCACTATTATCCATTAAATTATTCCAAAGGTTTTGGTATGCAATAAAATCACCCTGACAATGCTTGAGAAGGATTTACTTAATTCAGATTATTTGCTTAATTATTCCTTTTCTCCCCCCCCCCTCCTTCTCCAGTACATTACATATGCACGCCTACGTAGAAAACGTTTGGCGTTGAGAAGCGAATCACGTAATTTTTAGTTGGCTGTTAAGGGATTAATTATAAACCATACTAATTATCAAATAGGTATTAATTTTTGTACATAATTTTATATATAACAATCCCATGGGGTCGCTGGTTTTTATTAAACTTGTTCTTAACTTGGTATTGTTATATTATTTATAAAAAACATTGTGTAGAGTACTGATACATTTATAAATGTATTATATCAGTGTAAATATATATTTCATTTTTTATTATGTCAGAATGTATTTTTTTTTGTTTACTTTCAGTAAATTATTTTCTTAATCATATTTTGTTTTCGACTTTTCAATATGCTCGCGCCCCCCTCGTAGATTTGACAGGCCCCCTTAGGGGGCCCACCCCATAGTTTGAGAAACGCTGTCCTAAGTGAAGATAAATTTGAGACTGTGAATCTTTTGACATGCTAAATGTGAGGCTAAACATTTTAAAGAAAATTGCTACTAGAGTGATATGCGATAGATTTTGGTAAATTAACTTTAATAATTTTTAATAAAAAATATTTTAGATTCTGCAAACTATTACATCTTATTTCAAGTACAAATCATAACTTATTTATATAAAATTTATTTTTCCCCTAAAATGAGCTTGTTTGGATTTCCTTTTACTTATGCAGTAAAAAACTTATTTTTAATATGAATTTTTAGAGCAATAAATATTCAATATTTGTTTTAACAAAAACATAATTTTTTAAAACTACTATTGCATAACTCTAGTCTAATTTTTAATTTGATCTTTAATTAATCATTCATACATTAATTAGCATCATTATACACGATTGCTTATAATATACCATTATTAATTCACGTTTATAGATAATAGTATTAAATATTATTTACAGAAGTAACATAAAAATTTAAGTATATTTTAAATAAAAAAATACATTATTTGTTTATATAAACTAATATTAGTCATTTTGATTGAGATAGGATTCATAGTAAGATTATTTAATGAAAAAACAAAAATAGTTTCTTTTATTTTACTGTAACGCAAATAACATTATCTTATCAATAGTTTATATATATATATATATATATATATATATTTGATGATTTTAATCCTTATTAGTATTCATAAAATATTTCATTGACCATTTAAATTATTTTTAGGCACAGCAATTTAGTTATTTCTCCTTCTATGATGTAATTACATGGACCGAATGGATGGAATTGGCATTTTTAATCAATCTTTTATTATTAAAATGAGGGAGGATAACATATCTTTATTTAACTTGATGCATAAAAATAAATATTTTATGGAAATATCGAAGTTACATAATTTCAAAATAAAAAAGGGCACGAAAAAAATTCCACCTAAACAAAAACATTTGCTTTTTATTCAGTATGGTAATTCTTGTTATATAAATTAAAAATCAGTTTTTTCCGAGTCAATTTCGAACACGCTTTTAGAATTAATATGATTAGAATAGAAATTGCGAGAGAGAGAGAGAGAGATTTCTTAGCTGTTTAATTGGTAAGTTGAGTTAATCTTGTTCATGGAAATATCAATTTAATGCCAGATAACTTTAAAAATGAAAGTTCATTTATTTATTCTGAACCATTTTTAATCACGTAGTGCATCTAAATTCAATTACTGAAAGAAATAAAAATAGAATGTTTCATGGGATGACAGAATTGGTTTTTAAATGTCATTAAAGACAATATTATGCCAGACATACATTATTATTTAAGACATTTAGCCAAAATGAGTTCTGATACATTGCTATGCATATAGATAAAGCAGAGTATAAAATATCAATCTTTCATTAAAAAGCCTAAGCTACGATTTAATAAATAAAATACTGATAAATATTCCATTTTATAGAAAATTCATCAGCTGATATCAAAAGAATTGCATAAAATGGAGAAATGTTATTCCGGTTTCAAATTTTAGTGCATATTTATTGCAGATTTACGAAAAAATGATAATATTATATTAATAATAATACAGTAAGTACATTATTTATTAGAATCGCATTAATAGCACAAATATTTCATAAATATAGAAAAGAATGGTGCGAATAATTAATTTAATAAAACTCTAAATAGTTTTTAAAATTAATCTACATTTACTCAAGGTGTGACACAAACATACACAAAAAACGAGACTAAGGGTGTAGCTTGAAGAAAGAAAGGAGTTGGCGACAACTGTTTTATTGCCGTCATCCCACACCCCTTCTCTGTCCGTGTCGCCAGTTTTGCCTTAATCGATCACGCCAGTTGGGAGTATTGAGACATTGAGTGAACACGTGCAACTGCATTCTGCTTGAAAAATGTGGAGTAAAAGTCAAGTTTCTTAATAAACTTAAGAAACGAGCCATGAAAACATTTCAGTTGTTAACCAAGACTTATGGAGATGAAACTACGTCTCATGATACACAAGTGTTAAAATGTAGTACGCTGTTTTCACTGGGAAGGGACAGTGTGGAAGCTGATGAATGTCCTGGGAGCCCAAGGTAAACGATTACAGACCAAAACATTGCCAAAATTCGTGATATGAGTGGGTTTCCAATCACATCAGTGGTCAGACTGTTAATCAACGCAACTACATTGAGATACTAAAAAGACTTCTTGAAAAAATTAGGGAAAAAAGCCTGAATTGGGGAGTGATGAATGGCTGTTGCGCCTAGATAATGCACCCGCTCACTCAATCCTATCTGTAAAGCAGTTTCTGACGAGCAAAAATATTACTCTGATGGGGCATCCTCGTTATTCATCTGATTTAATCTCATGCGACTTTTTTCATTTCCTACAACTAAATATTGCTTAAAGGAAACCCATTTTACCTCAGTTGAAGAGGTTCAGGCAAAAACAAAGAATGCCTTGAAGGGACTTCTAAAAACCTCGTTCGAGAACTGTTACCAACAATGGCAGTACCGTATGTAGAAGTGCATGAATGCTGAGGGGAACTACATTGAAGTGATTCTATACGTACAATGAGACCAGTCTCGTTTTTTTGTGTCACACCTCGTGCAAAATATATTATCATCACACACACAAAATTAATAATGTACTAAAAGTTCTTTACGTACACTCATGTCCATAAATTAAGGATAATGAAGTTCAGGCAAAGAAAGAGACAGAAGCAAAACAAATTTGACTTATTTGTAAAGTCTATTTACTAAACAAAAGGCAAAGAGCAAAAAAGATGCTATATGTTTGACATAATTAATAAAAATTGCGATTTTTACTCCCTGGAGCAAATTTCAAAAAAAGAACCTATTTACAAAAAAACAGTATAACATGGTTAGTAGGATGGTTAATACGGAGTATGTGTCCCGGACGATGCAATCCAGCATACAACACCTAACGTATGCTATCAATTATCAATCTGATCTTGGGAAATATTACACCACTCATCAAGCAATGCCCTCCGAAGTTCCGGTAGACAGGTGGGAGGGGGTTGACGGGCTGCAATTCGTCGGCCAAGCATATCCCACACATGCTCTATTGGATTCAAGTCCGGTGAGTATGCTGACCAATCCATACGGGTGATATTCTCCGATTGAAGGCATTCGTCTACAATGTTTGCACGGTGAGGACGGCGTTGTCATCCATAAACAGAAATTCAGCACCCATGGCGCCCGAAACAAACGTACATGTTGTCCAGATGATCCAATAGATGTGTTCATCGTTAACTCTGAACATGCAGGTCAGTTCTGGAACCAGATTAATTCCCCCAAACGGCCATCGCACCACCGTCGGTGTCATTCAATGGTGTTCTCTTGGTGGTAACGGGTACCTGACGCTCTCCATATGAAAGTCCGGTGAGAATCCGACGGCAAACTAAATCTGGACTCGTCAAAAAACATCACACAAGACCACTGTTGCGGTGTCCACAATGCACGCTCTCTACTCCAGGTTAATCGCAGGCGACAGTGAGTTGCGGTAAGGGGAACACATCTGACTGGCCTACGAGCATATAGTCCAATGTGCCCTAAGCGTCTGTACACGGTCTGCCTTGAAACTGTCGTACCGGTAGTTGAAGAGAGCTGAAGAGAGCTGACGAGATAGGTCTGATGCTGTGCTCCGTCTGTTTCTTTTGGCAGTAACTGCCAAATACCGGTCCTCATTCGGCGTTGTAACTCGGGGGCGACCTGTGCTGTAACATCTACTCATATTACCATCATCTTGGAATCGTTGTCAAAGCCTGGAGATGACACTCTGGGCGATTCCAAGTTCCCCTGATTCTTCCAGCTGGGTACGTCCACATTCCAGTCGTCCAATAATTCTACCACGTAAAAAATCATCCAAATGCTTCCTTTGTTCCATAACTATGCGGTTATTGCGCTAAAAGGCTTTTAAAGCGCTTGTGAACAATTTTTACTTATTTGCCACCATTCCTTATATACCCCTCTCATACACTCTCGTCATTGTGACGTACTATCCGCGCCATCTGGTGGTTTCCTGTAATTTGCATATTCTTCTTCAAGATGTGTGTGATAGTTCTACAGGTGAAATTTTTATTTTAGAGTTCAATTTCTGTGAGATTGTGAATTATCCTTAATTTATGGACATGAGTGTATTAAAGATATTTAGTTAAAAATGAGTTTCTGATCTAAAACCATAACTTAGTCGTAAGTAGTTTTATTTTTAAAAGCCCTGGTGTAATTTAACAGTGCGACGTAAATATTTACTCACTCACTGATAGACGTTTAAGAATCGTGCTAACTAGTTCTGGTATATATGATCAAATGCTTAACTAAATATTAATAATATACATCGAAATTAATTTCATTGGTTTAGAAGTATTTCATAAAATAACTATCTTTACTCAATACGCAGTGAAAAACGTGGAAAATTTAAAATTGGTTTATATTTTGCTATCCATGAAAATAATATTCAAATTAAAGACACAAGTTTACTCTGAAGACGCTTGTGGAAGCAAAAAAGTAATAAATTCAATATACTTATCTGTATGTGAATAAAGTTCTCTCAATAAAAATTAATGCTTTTTGTTGATTTGAGGGTTTTAGTTTGATATGCATTTCCATAATTAGTATCTTGTTTCAAATTAAATAAATAAATATTGTTAATAATATACTATATATAATATACATAATAAATATTACTTCGAGTTTCTTAAAAACATTGAGCAAAAAATGTTTTTATTAACATTATACACTGTAGAGAGAAAGAGAGATTTAAAACCATCTATTTATTTTTTAAATGAAATTATTTAAATATTAATTTCTTATTAATTATATGTTTCAAATTCTTAACGTTTGAGACAGCTATATACTAAAAATAAAAATAATAATTTTTCTATATGTGACTCAAGTTTATTTTTTCTAAAGGCAAAACCAAAAGGGTTAAATAAAATGCCCTGGTTTTCAAAGACTATGATTTTTTCCATTTTATAAATCAGCAACTAATGGCTTTCACTTTCATCCACAGAGTTAATGAACATTACAGTACTTGAAGTTTTTTAAAACTAAGAAACGGCTCCAGACTACTTTAGAATTTTTCTGGAATTACAGAGAACGATCTATCCAAAAATTCCAGAAAAAAGAGAGAGTTAAAGAAAAAAATTTCTCTATTCATATAAATGTATAAAGAAACAAAAACTATCTTTTTAACAGCGTCTTTTAACTTTGACATTTTACTAAACTTCATCATTATTATCAAAGAATAAATTCTGTAGTTACCAGCATGACAAGAATATATTTTTGAATACTATGACTACTATTGTAGAATTTATTTTTCTTTTTACCTTTACTTTTTGTGATTAAGAGGTGCAATCTGTTTAAATGAATATCCAAGAGTGAAATATTCCAACATTCTTTTATTTAAGCTTGTTTTTATATGTAGTGTACCCTTAAGATTATCTTAATAATAAGAAAGATGAGAAAACTGTAGCAAAATTAATTTTAAAAAGAATGGATTCAAAAAAGTTCAGAGTAATATAAGTATTTGATATTATAGAAAAGACAAAGCTTTTTAGAAATAGTCTTAAAAATTTAAAAAAAAACATATGAAGATATAGAATTATCTTAACTTATATTTCACATTTAAGAGAAAGATTTATTAAAATATTTTAAATGTCTTGTAATATCATACATATTTGAAATTTAGGGTTATACATGTAATAAATCCATACATATAACTCATACATATACTTATACACAATATAAATTCAGGTGAGGATTGAATTTTTACGTATCACTCGGAATTTTTATTTTCTTTAACAACAGCTTAAGGTGTTAATTTCTGATATTGGGTGGTTTTTTTTAATATTATAAAGTTCAGACATTGTTAAAGTGAGTGATTTCTATCAAAATACTTTTGTTTGTTTATTTTACTGAATACAGTAATCCCTTAGCTTTACAAAACATATTTTATTTTGTTTCTACGAAAACAAGTGGTTGATTTACAATAAACCACATAAAATTTGAAATGCACTCTTCAGTTAACCAGAAGTAGAATTTAAATGATTCAAAATCCACCATTTGTCAACGTGTTCAGGAAGGAAAATGCAGCTTCAGTCATCCGAAGACTGGAGCACCGTGAGGCAGAAGTCTGCCTTGGCTGCATGCCTGTTAGTGTTAGTTGGGGAAAATGGAGTGACCTTTCCACGCCTTGGATAGCCTTGTCAGGAGTATACATTCCGGACGGGCTTCGCTGACTCCTCCCAGGAATACCCTCTTGCCACTCACAGGACTTAAGGGGATAATTCAAATATCTCGAGATAAGCACTCCATAAAGCAACGTAACCCAAATTTCTGTTCCGTTTTTCAAAGAGAATTAATTGCAATTTACATGGGACTAGAGAAAATCATGAGTGACAGTAAATACGAAAACCTTTGAATTCTATCTGACAAACGTAGTTAAATTCAACACCTCAATAAATGGCCCACATTGGAGGAAAAATCAGTTTATTTATCCTACAAAAGGTTAAACTCATCTGCCACCATCACAAAGTAAATTTTCAATGAATAACGTCCCATATCAATACCTACGGAAAGAAATTTGTTGAAAATCTTGCAAAGGGGCTAGACCATCCTGCCCCTTCCACCTCAGAGCTCACATTTTTAGAATTATTTCAAAGGCAAAAGGCATTAAATGTTCAGCCCACCGTTTCATAAATGGTCTAAAGGCAAAAAATCAGGGCTTTCTTTATCTATTCTCCTTGACACACAGTCCAACACTTGTCTGTCCCAACTTGCCGGTGGGCTCTTAAAAAGTCTCACTTTTCTGGAGCAATAAGAGGCTTCCTATTTGCCTTAAGTGCCAGCTGTAGGACAGGCTTCTCCTCAACACATCTTGGCTGCCTTAAGTTGGACTGGGAAGATATCTATCATAGTCCACTTCAAATATCGGACTTCATTAAAGTCAACGGTTTTAATGAGGCGGTCTGACTTCATCTGATCAGACGGGAGTTAATTAACAACAACACAATCTACCATGTTGGCGTGTGTGTGTAATAACTCAAAGAATTATTAATAAAGTTTTGAACCTGATATTTATATCATGTTCTGGGTAATTCACTAAAAGAATTCATACTGTATGAACATTTCTAAAATTATGCTCAGTATTTCAATAATACCTCTATAAATATATGACATTTCTTACAATATTTATTATATCAGTTTAAATATTGTTATTTTAATAAAAATATCAAAATTTTATTTTGTTTACTAGATAAATCTATATAGTTAATTTAAATTATACTTTTTATAGTAATAGTTTATTGCCTTTTTCTCTAACTGCTTCAAATAAATTTAAGCAATTGCTAAAATTTTACTTATAATTGTGATTTTTGAAAAATTTAGAAAATTTGTTTTCAATATTGCTGATTAAGTACCAGTAATTATTGGTACTGATCTCTAAAAATCATTTATGCATTAGTATGCTTATTTTTTTTAAAAAAATGTACTTTTTGAACGCTTTTGGGGAGAAGGAAAGAAGATTTGGGGTGTACTTTATAAATTATATTATCACAGAAAGAATTGGAAACTTAAGATTCCGTTCTTATTGTTTAATTAATTTTCCTAATCTCTCTTTAGAAAAAAAAATGTCTTCAGTTATGTTGGAGAATTTGAAATAAAGTAGGATTTTGCTTAATTCATTTTAATGTTTTTTATGGTCTAAATTTTGAAGTGAATGCCATTATTATTCGATTGCTTACTCAGTTAAGAGACGTCTTGCATTGCTTACAACCACTCTTTCTCTCTTGGGTATTATTTAGCATTTCATATGATTTTTGTTTATTTATAATACATTTCCTATGGTTCTTATTTGTTTTTCATATTGAGTTAAGATGAAAATTAGTTTAAAAATTTCCCTTATGTAAAAAAGTATTTTTCATGTTATGAATAAAATCATTATCAATGAATCAATATTATTGAACAAATTCTTGTTACGAATTTAATAAATTTATATTTATCTAGAACACAAAAAATATTTATTTCAAAATTAAACTTGTTAATATTTTGTTAATTATGATATTATCTTATAGATTCAAAGGAAAAAAATTATATATTTTTGAAGAAAAAAAAAACATTTAAAAAATATTCCACACAATTTTAACAAACGCTAAGCACTAAATTTTATATGAGTTCTTGATTTCAATCAGGACTATCTTCAAAAAGACAAAAGAAATATAGAGAAACAAAAATCCCCTAGAAAATTTTAGTTGTAGTTATTTTTTATTAGATTGAAATGCCTAACGTCATGGAAAATGTCTCTTTCGTTCTTTACATTACCCTTATTTTAGTTTTGTTCAATTGGGTGTCTTGTTCCATCTTTAATCTTATAAGTAACCTAAAAGGTGGCTACTCTCTGAGGAGGTGGGGGGGGGTCATTGTTATGTGGCTTAAGTATTTCTTTTTCTCATCAACAGCATAGAAGGGGGAAAAAAGATTTAAGTGTCGTTCAGCGTTACTAGATATATTTTCATTCTTTAGAATCCTTTGCTTTTTTTAGAGCTGAATAAATTTGATTTAAACAAAATAATTTTATCTTTAAAAATTACGACTTATTGGTAAAGGAATTAAACTATTTCTCGCCTTATGAATTAATATTATTTATATTTTGCATTAATTTTAAGTTTGTCTTTTGTATTAATTTGTATACAGTACGTTTTTTCTCTTGTTTTCGATGAATCTGAAATAACGTAAGTGCAATCAACCCCTTAAATGACGCGGGCGTGTATACACGTCCTTTCAAAGGTGGACCTTTTGGATTCTGGTAGTCTGTTTAAAACTAGTCCCACGGCTTTGAAATACAATAAAATGACATTGAAAGTGCTTCTAAAAATGTTACTTATTTCGTAGAAATTCCAGGAAAATTCCAGGAACGACGTAATTCATAGCTGAGCAATGTTTCTTGTTTTTTCTTTTGAGTGTGCAATTTTCTATTATTTATTTGCTCTCAAATTCTTTTACCATGTGTTATAGGAGATTTTTAATTTTTTTTTGTACGAACAAGTTTGAAAATTAGGTATCTTTGTGCCCTGGCAGTGAACTAAATGGGATGTTGTTTCATGTGTTCAACATGCTTAAGGATATATTACACAGCATATAAGTAACATTTTTTATATTATAAATCATGACATTAAATTTTGTATTTCACACACACATATTATTATTTTATCTTTTTCTTTTTTAAAAATGAAAGTAAACAATTTTTAGGTTGAAAAACACGCTTTTTCTTTTCTCCCAATAAACCGTAAAACAACGCGTGCCTGTGTGAAAAACGCTGGCACTGGGGTGGATTTCGTAGCTTTTCATCAACAGTTCAGAGGATAAGATATTATATATTCATTGCTTAAAAAA